>BDIP01001261.1:0-11262 GCA_003568945.1 Kipferlia bialata
GGGGGGGGGGGGGGGGGGGGGGGGGGGGGGGGGGGGGGGGGGGGGGAGTATATGATCCCCACCATTATCTCTCACTTCTATATACATACACACATATAAACCTGTATGCTTTAGCACATACCGCTTGTCTCTCAATGACAGAGGGTTGAGGCTCATCTGCTGGCTCTGCCTGTCTCTCTCTCTCTTCCTCAGTGTCTCTCCTTCCACCCCCTCTGTTGGACGTACCCAGACCTCCCGCTACCCCCATAGCCCTCATTCCACCCCTGCCTTCCATTCCACCCCTGCCTTCCATACCACCCCTCCCTTCCATTCCACCCCTGCCTCCTATGCCTCCCATGGCTCTCATTCCACCCCTGCCTCCCATACCTCCCAGGCCGGGCCTCGGACCTGATATGAGAGTCTATGCCATCTAATGTCCGTCTATGGAACCCACATCGGCCCATACCAATGGTATGCCGTTACATATTGTGCGTACTATACATGTATATCTACCTGGGTATATATATACATGTATATCTACCTGGGTATATATATATATCTATATCTACCTGGGTATATATATATATCTATATCTACCTGGGTATATATCTATATCTATATCTACCTGGGTTTGCACCATATGGCAGAGGAGCCCCTAACGGAGGAGCCCCTAACGGAGGAGCCCCTATCGGAGGAACATACCCAAGTCTAGGTCCACTCGGACCGAGTCCAGCCGATTGCATGCCTGACGAGCGTTGTGAGGATGTACTGAGAATTGATTGTAGGAGAGTCTCTGTGACGAGGAGTTGAGTCACTTTCTCTACACCCTTTAGTGGACGGTCAAAAAGTGCAAATGACGACAAGGTGCCTGTGAACCTGGGAATCATTCCCATTCTCTGGCTCATAGTCGACTACTGCTTATGACTCAGTGCCAGTCGAACAGTCTCTCGAGTGTAGGTGAGTGTCAAGTCTATAGAAGCTCCTTTGTGGCTCCATCTGGCTTCTGGGAAACACGGAGGGATGTATTACTCTCTCTTCTCACATGTACTGACTCAGGCCTAGCATATGCACTGATCTATGGCCTCCTAGCTCTCCAGGTACCAACAGTTGGTTGATAGACCCGTAGACAAGACGGGTTAGAGTTTTGAGCATTTTGAGACGGTTCTCTACCGTTCTCTCAGTCAAAGACCCTGGGTGTTCTCCTATTCTTTACCTCTCACTCTAGGGCGCCAATTACAACCCATGCATGGCTCTCATCGATGCCGCCTTCCCAGATACCCCAGCCTCTCTCATTAGCCTCTCTGCAACAGGTGTGGTCACTGTACACCTTTAATCACAGAAAGTATGATACTTGCCTCTACTACTCAATCGTCCCCACAACCATGCAATGAACACAGTAGGTCCACATATGTCTGTTATCAACACAGTGACACATACACTGGTTCTTGTGTATATACATGAGATTCTTGATGACTGTAGTATCACAGGACACCTCTCTGCGGTGGTACCCTCTCTCTCTCTCGATAATTAGTTCATATACTATGTGTACAACTGGACTGTATGTCTCTCCACTGATGCATACACTATAATACCATCACTCACCCAGGGTGCAGTATAGCTGTGATAGCCACCGCCTTCATCGCTCCCTTCCTCCTTAGGTGCTCACCCATCTCCCACTCTCTTCTATACACACTGTGCGAGACACATCATCACCTTCAGTGTGTATATGCAGATTTGTACCTTTCTTCCTACTGTCACCCCCCCCCCTCCCGCAATTCATTAGACTGCTCTATTCCTCTGACCCATACTCTACTAGGTCTAATGTGAGTACCCCCACTATGACTTCTCTTGACCTCAGACAGTGGGCTGGACAAGAGTCCAGAGTCCTGTATGGTACCCTGGCTCTCTTTGTGGTTGTTGCCACAGGGCCCTTCTTTGTCACAAGGTGCGTGTACCAGTATACATACCTATGTATATGCATGTATGTATACATGGATATATGCATGGTTACAGAGAACCCTCTCCCACCGCAGCTTCTATGCCCTGCTATCCCTGAGGGTAATGCTGGGACTACCCATAGGCATGCTCTTCAACGTGGTCACAGGTGCCTCTCTCTCCCTCTCACTGTCTCTCTCTCTCTCTCTCCCCCCTCTCTCTTACAATTGGGACTTGTTCATCACTGATATATAGTATGAAGTATATAAAGTATGTGATAAGATGTATTTGGGTGTGCAACAAGCTTCATCCTTATAGTATATATCACATATGTATCATATATATACATCATATATATATCATAAGTATCATGTATGGATCATATATGTATATATCATATATATCATATACATATATATCATATACTCCACTAACCCCTAGGCATGATTGCGTCACAGTTCAGCCCCTCCCAGAGGACGAGGGTACTGGGCTGGAGCTCTCTCTCCCTCTCCACCCAGGTTGGTCTAGTCTCTAGACGGTCCAGAGCAGAGATTGCATACCCATAACACTGTAAATACACTGACAGCAGGCCAGTCACCTTCCATGTCAATCCATACTCTCTCTCACCCAGGCATTCACCTATACACTGACAAGTGGATACCTTGGACGCTTCTCCTATAGGTTTATCTTCCTCCTGCCCATGACAGCGGTACCCATTGGTGAGTGTCATATTGTGTTGACGTAGATCCCGCTTTTTTAGTATAGATATACACCTGTATGAGGTTATTGTGGCTGATACCAACCCCAGCTCTCTTCAGCTTGTACACCTTGTATCTAATAGTGTAGTATGGACACGGCTGCCTCACCCTAGAGAAGTAGAATGAACATAGTATCATTGTTGTTGACTGTATAGTGTGTACACACTAACCCCAGCTCTCTTCAGTTTGTACACCGGTCTCACTGTCTCTGTGGGGAGTGGCCATCCTGACCTAGAGGGGGGGGAGTACCTCTCTGCCAACACCAATCCCAACTCAGCAGTACAGTCTGAGGACGACGCCTCCTCCTCCTGTGCCTCTGTCGACATGGAGTGTGCAGGTCCGGTAGAGGGGGTGGAGGGGGTGGAGACTTCACACTCCCCATCTCCGGTATCCTCGGCCGATGTATGCCAGGACACCATGCCCTGTGAGGCCTCTTCTAGCGTGATAGACGTGGAGGTGGAGGCCTCGGAGTCTGACCAGGCCGAGATGCCTGAGATGCACTCTGTCGAGAGCATCGATAGCGTACCCGCCTTCCCGCTAGGCCGTGCTGTGATGCAGGCCGTGCTCTTCATGTTCTCCCAGGGCACCTGGTAAGTGGGCAATGTCTATGTCTGGCAACTAGGCCGTGTACTCTATCCCCTTACTGTGTATACATATGATCCATATGAACTCAGGTCATGTTCTCCCACGGCACATGGTAAGTGGGCAATGTGACATTAATCATTATAACTCTCATACACTTTGCTGCTCGCATGTCCCTGAGCCAACCCAGTACTTCTACCCATATCAGGTACATGTACATCGTTCTCATTGCCCTCCACCTCTCTGTGGACATGGGTATCCAGGACTCACTTATAGCCGGTATGGTATATCGTGGACACTATACTTGTCACGCACTTTGCTGTATTCCTCTCTACCGATCATGTCACCTGTGTACCCTTGTCTTTGACCCCCAGTCCAGATCTCTCCCTCTCTCTCTCGCTACATATGCATAATGTATACCTTCTACTATATATACACTACAGGCACATACACGTACACATCATTCTACTGATATCTCATGTATCAGGTGTGGCCCTTGCCTGTGACAGTCCGAGACTCTCTCTATATATAGTATATTAGTTATATTCAAAAGTTACATATTATGTGTAGTATGTATATAGGATTCTATTGATATCTCAGGTGTGGCCCTTGCCTGTGACAGTCTCGGCCAGATGCTGGGGGCACTGTGCACATCCCGCATGCAGAGACTGTCCCCGTCCTATGCAGGTCCCACACATACACATATATCTATACTTGTAGTCTGACGGACACGGGTAGAGTTCATGCACAGTTCTGATACATCAGGCCCTTTCCTCACAGCTATCCAGTGTTGTGGTCTGTTCCTCAGCAGCAGAGGTCTTAGACAGTGCGTCTTCCTAGGTATCTGCACTGCTTTTCTCAGTTCTCCATATGGACGAAATTGCTGTTCAATTTAGTCGACAAGCATACCTAGCCTTGCATCTTATCATTGGTGGGGCCATTATAGGGATATATGACAACTGAACTTTATGCTCTAATGATAGGTGGAGTAATGATCGGGTTTGGTTGTGGTGGTACCCTACCTGTGCTACTAGGCAGGGCGTCAGTGTTCCACAAGAGGTGCGAGTATGCATACCTAACGCTAAACGAATAGTATATATATATATATCGTATGGTTCTATCAAACCATACGTATTTCTAACAATATTTTACACCAGCCACCGTGCTACTGTTGGCTCTCTCATGGTAGCCCTTCAGAACATCGGCATGATGGGGCTGCCCCTGCTGGCTGGGCTGTTTAGTAGCAGCGCAAACACCCTCGTACTAGCAGGTAGCGCTGATATATATAGCACCATATATATACATATATATAGATATTGTTCCTTCACTCTATTTCTATCTGACCCTAGGTGTGCTTGCTCTGGCCACTGCTGTCACGTGGTCTGTCCTTGAGTCAAGGGACAAGAGAAGTCACGCTCACGTCTCTCCTGAGCCGTCCCTCGTACACTCTGACAATGCCACATATGAAGACATACACGAGAGGGCTGTAGTCGTGGATTGCTAGAGCAGTGTATTACCCAGTGGGTAGTACGCGCCTTATCGTGTCAGTGTCCGTGTCACTATATCCTGTCCTATACAGTGTGTGATATATCCAGTCTTCATGACGCATCGTGTCAGTATCAAGCGTCATTGGTATTGACTCATGACCCAATTGTTTCTCAGATGTTTCCTAGTTCCTATGAGTGCTAGTTTGTGACAAAGTCCAACTGCTCTCAAGTATTTATGATGACGTGTATCCCATTACAACGACTAAGAGGGTTGTTAGTATTCATAAATATTGTGTGTGTGTATTCTCAATACTTCTGTGAGTCGTGTATGTGCCAAAATAGCTATCTACCCATAACGAGACAACACTAAAGCCTTTAGTCTAAAGCATAGTGCCAATGTCAGTAATAGTTCGTAATTGAGAGATGTACGCCTGGTCTATTCAATGTACGAGAAATGTAATACTTGAACGAAACGGTCTGCAGGTATTTGAAACCTTCATATATACATACGCTGTAAAATTGAGATGTCCTCAGAATGCTTGCTGTAGACTGACAGTTTCTCTCCCATCCACCACTGCATTGACGTCTTTCCTTCATCCACGAAGACAGTGTGAGTCGTCGATACACTGTATCATACTGATATACACACAGAACAGAGCACCCACAGGAACTAAAGACTTCTAGAGTCTGAGACTGTAGACACCTAGCCTACTAGTGTGGCATGGGAAAGAAGAGGAGGCCTAGGCACAGGGTGCTGAAGAGACCATATGCTCCAAAGCCACGGCCATCCGAGACTCAGACAGGGTCAGCAACTGGGAATGCCACTCCAAGTCCGGAAATGACAGAGTCAGTTCCTGCCAGAGTCGCTCCAAGTCCTGCTTCTCCGGCAGAGGCACCTGTATACCCAGAAGAGCCTACTGTAGACCCACAGGGGATTACTGGGTTATGTTCAGAGTCAGGGTCAGAGTTCGACCCGGATGGTTCTCACTCAGACTTTGGGCCTGAGGGTGGAGAGTCAGAAGGTAATCGTGGGAGCTATATATATATATATATCTATCTCATCTTAGTGAGAACTTCTCACTGAGAAGCTATAACGAATAGTGTCGGTAAGTTACCGGGTAACGCAAGCGGCTATGTTGTAGAAACCTATGTCTCCTTTACGCCAGTGTCAGACACCGTATCCACTGTGTGTCCTAGTCACCAGACAACACTTGAGAACATACTATCTCACTCTGTCCACAATGAAGATGGAACGGTGACACTGACGAGAGAGCAGGCATGTAGACAAACATGAATCGATACCAACTATACAGTGAAGATTAATCGGTGAAGAGCCTATCGTGTAAGATACATTGTATGACACCAGATCCAGGCCATCAGTAGCACAAAGCTATTCAAGGTAGGCACACTGTTATCCACCTGGGGACTCAGGCCACTTGAGACACTCTTGAGCCCACCTCAAACCAGTTCTTTCTCAGAACGAACCCTGTGAGAGTCCTGTCCTAACCCACAGGCTCACACTACGGCTGAAAGGGAGATAGGTTTCCTTGAAGTTGACTCACTTGGCGATATGCAGATGGCATGCGAGGAGCTTCAAATCATCAGAAATATGATGAAAGAACCGGCAAGACCCAAGCGAGAGCTAGACTCTCAGTTGTATCATCTAGGCCTCAAGCTGGGATCGGTGAGTGCATGCCTAAGGCTAAGTCTTGTGCAGCATTTAATGAACACCCATATACATCTCTTGTGACTCGGATCTGAGGATACAGAAAATGATAATTATTGTTAATAACAGTATTATTGTAATTGTTAATTGTTTATTGTTCATTGTTATTGTTATATTCCCATATATATAACTGATACTCCAGTGTCATGGAAATTACCTTAAAGCGGAGAGACAGGAGCAAGCTGCCTCCCAAACTGGGCACACACCCTCGGTATTCGACTATGTGTGTCCTGATACACCAGAAGATGAAACAATGAGGTAACGGTCTTCTTATTTCATACTATCATGCTGACACATTGTTGTCAGCATGTATGTGTGCCATGTAACACCCAGATGTGACACACACCCAGTAGACACCAATGACAGTGCTGAGACCGGCCGACCAAGTGCGGATACACAATACCAGTGGCTAAGCGAGTTGGTAGAGAAGGGTGAGGCACTGCGTAGACAGGCTGTGGCGGCAGAGAGGCGCAGGAAGAGTGATAAGCGGGCAAGTCTCAGTCTTCTAGCCCAGAGAGTGAATGAGATTGCAGCACTTGAAGCTAGAGTTGCTGAGCTCCAAGAGAGTAACATAGCCCTCACACAGAGCGTTTTAGAGGCACAACGGGAGACGGCCAACAGTCACGAGTACTACAAGTCTCAGCAGACTAAGGCTAAGGAGGAGTTTGCTACTCTGTTGGAGCTGCAGGGAGACCTGGAGAGTTCAAAGGCACAAAGAGCGAGTGAGAGAATGATCTCTGCCATTAAGGTGAGAGACTCCTGGAAGAGAGAGCTGAAGGAGGCTAGACGTGAGACTGAGCGACTGAGGGTTCAGGTACAGGACTATGAGGCCGACAATCACAAGGAGAGCGTTAACGTCTCCATCCAACACTCAGTGATGGGGCCGGAGAGGTCTCACTCAGAAGGGGCAGAGAGCTTAGACTCCGACGGGGAACAGAGCTCGGTAGCTGTGTCAGAGGAGAGTGATGCGTCAGGGGAGAGCGATGTGTCGGATGCTGTTCAAGGACCCTATCATACTCTACCGAGCTCCATGTTCTCTCTCCTTGGTGTGTCCCTGGATGACTCACTGCCACCCTACCCTGGTGCAGAGCCAGTACTGCCACACATGGCAAGCAGGATAGTGTTACTCGAGGAGGCAGTTGTGGCACTCAGGGAGGAGGTCTCCAACATGAAGGAGAGGGAGAGGGAGAGAGACAGAGAGACTCGATGAGATCATCATGGGTCAACGATTTCACAATAGCTGTTTACAATGCTAGGACAACACTAGCTTGTTGTCTCACAACTTATAGTCTCTTTGGTATCTAGTATCTAAGCATGTTTGGTTACGACATCCATGGTAAACGCAAGAATTATAATAGAACCGTTTCAATGGCCCTACGCTCAATATTACAACATTTATCTACTTATTGATTCTACGTACTTACGTCACACTATTTCCACAGCGAGGAGCGTCACTACACCGACACTTGCTCACACAGCGGCTATCATCTTACCCACCATATTCAGGGCAGAGTCCCTACACGAACTGATGAGCTTGGCGAATGGCACCTTCTCTGCCGACCTCACTGGTCCGTAGTACACCACCGGTGTGTCCTCTATCTGCTGGTAGGTGGCCTTTCCCTGGTACATGTTCCAGTATACATCGGCCAGGGACTGGGTGAGGTCCCTCCCCATGACCTTGGAGAGTGCCTCCAGCTTCGTCTTGTACACGACAATGACCTGCACAGCACTCATGGATACACCCTCTCCCACAGCGGCCTCTATGGCAGGGCCGCTCTCTCTCAAAGGGACCTCAATACTCCCAACAACCTGCTTCTTGAGAGACCCCTGGGAGCGGGTGATGACGGCGATGGGGCCGGCGTCACTCTCGCTACCGTGTAGAAGAGCATCCACAGCGTTGAGGTGGTGGTTGGACGAGAAGACGCCGTGGCTAACGATATAGGACTTGGGGAGTGGGGCCTCTTCGGGTGCAGCGATGGGAAGAGACTTAGGGAGCAGTTCTGTAGTGTTATTTGCGATGGCCTCTTCGATGACGTCCAGCTGCTCTAGCAGCTGAGTGCAGGTGGGACGGAGAGCAGGGTCATACTGGTGTGAATGGAAATAGTTGGATACATCCACATATATCCTCATCTATGTATGGGTGTAATATGTATATTGAGATATATTCGTATATATTCCTCCAGCATGCTGTTGACCAGTGCCGCATAGCCTGGGGTCACAGCCTCTTTGTCTGTAAGGCGTCTGGGGTGAGAGAGACGAAGTAGCACATATGTACATTAGAGAGTGGTTTGATGGCTATCATAGAGTGTTTTCTCTCAATATCTGACTGCTTATCACTCCTTGTATGCCTCAGAACAGTGGCACAATATAGTACGCACTCAACCATATATGGGCAATACATATATATAATACATTGGAACACCCACCTGACTCTCTTCCCCCCCAGAGTGCTCTTCAACTCATCCAGAGTGGAGGGACTGTTGAGCACACAGGTGGGGGTCACAAGCTAGGGTGGGTACTGAGAGACATATATACTAATATACACATATACACAAGTGTATATGTGTATATACATATAGATATATACCAATGGAGGTCACTAGTTAGGGTGGGTACTAAGAGATAGATAGATACAGGAGTATATGGAGGAATACACACTCACTCCCAAACAGGTATGCCCTACCTGAGTGAGGGTGATTCCCAGGGCCCACACATCTATCCCCGTGCTGTAGTGCTGACGCAGACCACTGAACTGCTACAGGGTGAGAGGAGGGAGTAGAGGGACGTATAGAGTATATTCATGTGGACGGGTTGAACTAAATACTATACAGGACAACACCCTGGAGAACACGATGTGTACATATACTCTTCATCAAAGGGTGGTTAGACTGTTACAATATTGGAGAACAGTGACACATGATACCAACCTCTGGTGCCCTGTATAGGGGTGTGCCGGTGTCCTCTGTCTTCTTCAGGTGCTGGGGGTTAGTAAAGGAATGCATACAGACATACACATATATATACATAAATATACTATACATACATATGCATATACACCATTGCAACTAGCTGGTAGTACAATCGACTTATCAGTATCAGATGCTTCTGGATACCAGTATCTGTATCTGTAGAGTGTAGAGTGTAAACGGTTCTTTCTCTGATAGACCAGTGAAGATTCACCCATTAAATATACAAATGCATATTGTGGGTATATAGTGTTCTTAGTGTGTAAAAGCACCACCCGGTCGTCCACCTTGCACATATACACATAGAATATCCATGCATATGTCTATACATATATATATACGCACCACCCCCTCGTCCACTCTGCACAGACCCAGATCCACAACTGTACAGTGGAGCTTATAGCGTGATATATACATGATATAATATATCTACAAACATAGTATATATACTAGAGAGTATGTATACTAACGCACCACTCCCATATCTATCTATCTATGTGCCTATCTGTATCTATATATATATATATATATAAGCACCACTCCCTCATCTACTCTGCACAGGCCCAGATCCACAACAGTACAGTGGTGCTTACAACAAGATATATACATGAATATGTATATATATATACAGAGTGTATATACTAACGTACCACCCCCTCGTCCACCCTGCATAGGCCCAGATCCACAACGGTACAGTGGCGGGTCTGCTTCTCATCCTCACCCCTGTGCATCATGATGTTCTCGGGCTGGGTTAGTAATAGTGAATACGTATATATGTATATATCCACACTGATCCCTGTGCATCATGATGTTCTCATGCTGGGGTGAGAAGAGTACTCAAGAGATACATAATAGTATATCGATATCTACGAACGATACATGAAGCAATGAGAAACAGCAACAACACTGTGCATCATGATGATCATAGATTGGGTGCGTCAGAGTAGGGTGCCTGTGTGTGTATCACTCAATGTAGAAGATATATACACCAATGTATATAATACACACACATATATATATCTATATCTATCTATATATACATATCTAGAGTATGTACTCACCTTGAGGTCCCTGTGTATCACGTTCCTCTCATGCAGGAACTGGAGGCCTGTCAGGATCTGAGGGTCAAAACGGAGAACAATTATATAATTAGTGTCAACTAAACACAATAGAGACACAACCCAAATACAGAAAGAGAATGAAATGGGGAGGGGGGGAGGGAGGGGGGGGGGGACTCGCTTGCCGTACATCACGTGTTATCTTGAGTAGACCATTGAGGACCACGTCATCCTGCAGATGGGGTAAATCACCCCCTGCCCTGGAGGTGTACTGAAGCAGGTTGTTGCCTAGGATAAGACTGTAATTGTAATAATTATTAGTATATACTGCTATTATTATTATATACTACCACTACTTGTGTACTGAAGCTGGTCTTTGCCTGGTATCAGTCAACAACAATTATAACAATACTATATATACATATATATATATGTTTATAATACTGGAACAGGTCGTTGCAGGTATTAGCGGTTAGAGGCTGATATGTGGAGTGGTTAGCAGAAAGAGACTGGCTCAACCCGAAGAACATGGGGGAAAGAGAGGAGACACAAATAGGGTTCAGAAAGTAGGGGGGGGGAGGGGGGGAGGGGGTATGTAGTGAATAGGGGAAGAGATGCCCATGGCACAGCTAGATGTGTAGTATGTATGTGTGTATCTGTGCACTTATGTATATATATATGTATATATCTCTACCTAAATCTAAATATATATAGACCATGTACCTTGGCACAGTTCCATGACAATCACTGTGTATCTGTGCACTTATGTAT
>BDIP01001266.1:0-11252 GCA_003568945.1 Kipferlia bialata
GTCGGAAAGGACGAGGAGGATGTCGAGGGTCAAGAGAAAGGAATCGACCTTTTCAAGCAACGGGACGAGCATCAATGCTGAGGCTCGCGTTGGCCCTTGCCGTGCTAGTATCGGCAGCCTTGTGTGCGCCGTATGAGCTTTCTCATGGAGTTCGCCAGCCATTCTCCATCCAGAGCACCTCCGAGTACTTCTGGTACTCTCTGGACGCCCATGACACACGTGGTACGTTACATACGGGGATGTATGGTGTTGTGTAGTAGTTTTCTTCTTCTTTTGGCTTTCTGTCGTCTTACACAGCCCGTACTTCCTTTGTCCTTGAGGCTGACAACGGTTACGCCACAGCTTGGATTTGCGACAACCACCAGACCAACGTCGATGATTGCATTGCCAACAAGCTTGCATCCTTCGTGTCTGGCTCCTGGATCGACATTGACCTGACCAGCACCATTGCCCGTCTTGGCAACCCAGCCTACCAGGTGGGACTATCGGTGTCACTCGTTCTGCTTCAATGATATCAAATCTAGTTGTTGTGTTTGGAGCATTTGAACTGGGTGGGGTTGGGTGCGTGGGTGGATGTGGAGACTGTTGTGTGGGGTATTGTGTGTTGGAAGCCTACTGCTATGATGTATTCGGTTTGGGTTGAGTCTCTTGTGTTTTGCTTTCTCAACCATATCTCTCTGACCTCAGGTGGTTGTCAGCGGCACTGCCGGTGCCCAGTGTGCCATCACAGGCACATCCGTCATCCCCCTGCAGAACAACGTACGTGGATATACACTTGCACACTGATACTCATCAGGCCCTCCTCTCTCTCTATATATATATATGTCTCTGTCTCCGGCATCTGGTTCTTTTCCTCTTCGCCTACCGTTACTCTCTGACCACAGCAAGTGTGGGACTACAACTTTGATGACGATGGTTCCATCTACGATGCCGTGACCAACCCCATCAGGTACTATATACAATATACATAGTATATACATAGTATATATAATACATACCAAAACATACTTAAGTGTCTTATTCATGCTGCAGTTCTATGGATAAGTGTGATGATGCCGTGACCAACACTTCAGGTATATATTGTGTGAATGCATATACCAGTACATACAGTGCAGTAGTATTATGTCTTCTTACTCCAAGGTGGTTCAGCGTGTTCTCCTGCGAGGCCGAGACCCAGGCCCTGTTCTCCTCCCTCCAGGGCCAGACCATCTACGTGTCCACCACACACGGACACCCCACCGCAGCCACCGCAGGTACAGAGTATGTGTATAACATTGATGTTGAGGATATGTGAGTACTGATGTGTCTCTGCCCTCTCTGTTCTCACCCCAGGTGTCCTCACCAGCACCAACGGTATCGTCAAGATCACCCAGGTATGTTTGAGTATACATATGCGTTGGTATCATTATGTGCTCCGTATGGTCCCTCCCCCCCCCCCCCCCCCCCCCCCCCCCCCCCCCCCCCCCTCCCCCCCCCTCCCCCCCCCCCCCCCCCCATGTTGTGTATCTCCTCCTCTCCCCCTGACCCTCCAGCCACAATGTGTTCCTTGTATCATCCTCCCCCTCCGAACCAGGGGCAGTGCAGGTCATGAACAGAGTATCCACACGCACTGACAGGCATAGGTATTGGTATATGTATAGTGTGTATCTGTATGTTGTCTGTGTATACCGCCCCTATACTCCCCATATTTTTATATCCTCCAAGGACTAGCTGCACTATATATTATGATATATTATTATTATATTGTAATATATTATATTGTTATCAAATTTGTACTACTCTCCCTTGACACCTAGGCGGGCTGACCGCCCCCCATCCCGCTCTCTCTCCTTCTTCGGAGATAGTACTCCTGACAGACATACCCCTGTGCATACAGATACCCACACTAGCACTGACAGTGTGTGGGTGAGGCCTGTCCTGGGTGACCTGGGGAGTGGGAGGGTGGTACCAGGGGGGACAGGGGGGGAGGGCGTGGTGAGAGACGGGTCGGCAGGAAGCGTCCACACATTCGTAGGTGGGCATACTATGTACACTAATATTCAAAGTGTATAGTGATATGTACAGTGTATATATATATATATACCAATACACTCCTTTCCATCCTCTGACCCCCAGGCACCCCCAGCTACATGGCCCCTGAGGTGCTGTCTGGCTATGGCTATGGCCGCCCTGTCGATGTGTTTGGCATTGGGTGCCTGCTCAAGGAGATGTGCACACGGGAGCTGCCATTTGGAAAGGGTGAGTGGTACTACTGAACTACTCAATTCGTGTATTGGCACTCCCACTCTCTTACCCTATCCTTAGCGATTCTATCTCAATCCTTATCGCCATGGATGTGTCCTACCAGTGATGGCTACCATCGTCTCCATATGTCTCTCTCTCCATATATAACTATGTTTGTATCCTATATATATATATATAAATAGCGTATATCTAACGAAGGCTCTGCCCAGCAGGTGATGGCCACCATCATCTCTTCATCTCTCTCTCTCTCTTTCTCTCTCTTTCTCTATCTTTCTCTCTCTATATATATAAACATATATTTCTATATACATTCGTATCCTGTATCTATAACACATCTCTTACCCAGGCTCTGCCCAGCAGGTGATGGCCACCATCCGGTCTGGCACCTACAGCACAGCCATCCCCAGCATGTACCCCCCCTCCCTACACACCCTTGTGGCACAGTGCATGGCAGCCAAGGCCAGTCACAGACCATCCATTCAGGACGTGTACTCAGTACTATCTGGTATACAGGCTGACATGGAGAGGGAGAGGGAGAGAAGGAGTGCCGAGGCAGAACCCGCCCATATACTGAGTGCTCGGGTGCCAAGGGAGTCTCCTACACCCTCACCTAGAGGGTCAATGGTTATGGATAGTACTCAGACTCTTCCTACTCCTAGCGCTTCATACCCACCTGACCCTGATTCTACTTCCACCTATGGGGGTGACACGGTGTCTAGGAGGTCTAGTGTTATACCACCCAGGTTGACCAGTGAGAGAGGGAGGGGGAGAGATGATGTGGTTGCGGTGCCCTCTGTCAGACAGAGCAGGGTCGGACGTGCCCCATTAACTGCCAGACACAGTCCCACACGCAGTGTTCACCTTAATACATCAGAGGGTAGGGATGGTAGTATGGATCACAGAGACTATCGGAGGGGTGGGAGGCGTGCCCCTCTTCGACAACGTCCCCAGTCAGCCAGTGCCTCTGGTCCTAGCAGGAGGGGTAGGGAGTCACTTGACAACCAAGAGCTGGGTGACAAGCATGTGTCGCACTACATGGCAGCCCACTTTGGGGTCAGGGCCCACATGCAGTCTCTGAGTGAACATGCACTTAGTAGGGAGACGGTATCCACAGGGAGTGATGGGGTGGGGGACATCGGGTATCAGAAGGTGTATCACAGGGCTCCTTTGCGCTCAAGGGTTCCATCTACTGAACAGGAACCTACAGTGACTAGTGTTAGACCCTCCTCTGCTAGAAGTGAGAGGGACATCGCTAGTGTGAGGGGTAGGGTGGAGAGAGAGGACGGTAGCAGGGGTAGAAGAGGCTGGGATGCACCCTCTGGGGGTTGGGCCCCCACCCATGCTGCCCAGGTAGGACTGGACCACCCAGACCCTGTCATTACGGGTAAGAAGCACTCACCTGTACGCAGGGTCTCGAGACGACGCTCTGTGTCTAGTATGGGTAGGCCCAGAGTACCTGAGGTAGATATTGGCGCCAGACTTAGAGGGGAGGAGGAAGAGAGTGATGGGGAGGGAGACCTCTCCCATAGGGCCAAGGTGCTGAGACGGAGGGCGAGGCCTGTCTCAGCTAGGATAGCCAGACCCACCCCAGAGCCGGGTCCGTCTACCTATAAGGCAGATGCCCCGTCGGTCAGGAGGTTCAACTCTCTCTTTGAGACGTGGATGTAGATAGACAGTTACCGTACCACTCCTATTATCGCCTTCACTACAGAATTCTCACCGTATCAGTGTAGTATAGAATCAATACTATGGATACACACAAAGACAATATCTCTTTACACATATATTGAACACTTGTGCTCTACGAAGTGATTGCTTGGAGTCCAATCATTGGACAGCTATATTCCTAAGACAAGAGCACAGCTATGGCACACTCCGTGCCGCACCTTGGAGTCAATCACCTAGGGCTTGTCGTCAGCTATCTTGAGCTTCTTGCAGGTGGGGCCGCAGACATGGCTCTTGAAGAACTGATCTATCCCGACCGCAGCCAGGTTAGTCCCGCCGTACTTGAGCTCATGCTTGCAGTGGATGACCGGGTCGGTGAGGGTGATCTCGGTCTTTCCCACCACACCCTGGATGTCACAGACCAAGTGGCTGCCCTTGGACACCACCCATGTCCAGTGGGAGAAGGCCTGGAGGTGCTCGTACTGGGAGTCCTTGTTCACGTAGCCGGTGTTGCTGTTGACCTTGACAAAGGTACCTGCTATTTCGGGCTCCAGGACACCGTAGGCGACAGGGCTGGTGTCGAACTCCACCATGCCGGGCACGATGTAGGAGAAGGTGGGGAGGTCGATACCCACCTCCTTGGCCCTAATGGCAAACTCACTAGCGAACTTGGCTGCTGCACACTGCGTGTACACGTCTATCAGCACACGCCTCCTAGCCCCACCGGCTACCCTGCCGCCCTGGTCTTTGTCGATCTTGACCACCAGGGCAATGTGCTTGTCCGCGTCCCAGCAGCGGAAGGCCAGACGGAAGGACCCGGCAGCGAAGGGGAGGGTGGCCATCCTCAGGGTCTGCTTGTCCACAGTCATGCTGGGGGCAAAGGTGTCTGGCAGCACCTCTGCCAGGGTGGCAGGTATCTTGTACTTGCGAAGCACAACCTGGATTGTTAGAATGCTAAAACTATGTCATACAGTAGACTAGGTATCTCCTTGTCCATTATCTCTCCCAAGAGTACGGTTTGCATTCACAGTACACATTTTCTTACCTTGTTCTTCACGTACTCAGTGTCACCAGTCTCCATAGTGACGTCAGTGCACTTGATAATGGTCCCGTGGTGGGTGAGTGCCGCCGACCTCTGGCATATGGTGCGCTCCACCGTTGCTGTCAGGTTCTTGAACACAGTGACACTAAGCTCAGTAGGCTTCTGGGCATCAAACTCCACAATGGGGGGACGGCCAAGCTCCTTGAGCTCCTCGTTGAACCGAGAGACCATCTTGGTGGTGTACTTGGACCTGATGTATCCGAAGAGATACTGGATGTCCTTCTCGGCCAGCAGCTCCATTGCTGCGCTAGCAGTCAGGCCGTTGGGGTCACCGTCGGAGAAGTCGTCGTGCACACCCATGGAGTTGAACTCCTCTCCGTGTGGTGGGGCATCACCAATGTGGATGAGCATGCGGCTAGAGCCTGTGCGGAAGGGCAGCTGGGAGACGAGACGAATGCCCCCCATCACGTCCTCTGGTACGTCCCTGCCCCAGTGGCACTTGATGGCACCGACAAAGGCCTCAAAGGCAGCCAGGTCTCTGGTGAAGTTGAGGACGGAAGTGGTTGGAGACTTGGCGTGGACGTCAGTGTACCGCACAAAGGCCACCTTGATGTTGAGGGTGGGGTTATCCTTCACCATGCCCTTGACGATGTCGGTGACGCCGTCCTTGACGGCCTTGATGTAGCTGGTATGAGAGATGTCCTGTCTTGCTCTTCTTGTAGCACAATTATACTATACTCAGAGTTGTATGTGTCTCTATTGGCTACCTCAGCATTGAGTTGGTGCAGTCCACAAGGAACACAAGGTCCACCTGCTGGGACCGCACTATCACCTTCAGGACCTGATACTTAGCAACTACTGTCTATGTATATAGTCCAGAACTGTATTATCACTGAAAGGTTCACATATATAGATGCATCATATACCTTTCTGATCTCCGACCTGCGTGCAGTAATCATGGCACGGATCTGTGTCTTGTTCAGTGGAGCACCGTCCTAGGCTAGGACTCCTAGCATGAGTTGGGTGTATATACGATGGCGATGAGTTATGGCCAGTCAATAGATTGAATTCTAGTGAGTATCACAATATGTAAACGCTATAGGCCTGGTCAAGGGCATGGTTAGCATCAGTAAGTGTCTCTATATGTATCACTAACCTGTATTGCACCAGGGTGGACCTTGACTATGGCTCCCACTGCACCTGTCTTTGTGGCTCCCCCTGTGTGCATGGCAGTGAGCACAGGGTTCCAGGTACCGGGCATGGCGTCCTCGGGGTGCCCCTTGGCAGCGGAAGTGGGACGGAAGGAGGGTGGGTGAGACAGGTTGGTGAGCCCAAGGAGCTTGAGGAGCTGAGGATCACCTCGTCCCTTGCCCTGGGCACGGACACCCGTAATGGACCCAGCACCTACCAGGTGGGGGGCGGTGTTGCTCTGGTGTAGGTAGCAAGTAGCGGCATCACTGCGGAACGATACTGAGATATATAATGTAATAGAGTAGTGTGCTGATACGACATTGAGTTCAATGAGTATCGACAAGCGTGTAAACGTACCGAGAAGAAGAGTGGCCTGCAGTCCTCTATCTCCAGGTCCTTGCGGCAGATGGGACAGTAGAAGGGGGGCTGCTTGAGCCACCGCACGAGGCAGTGCTTGTGGAAGGGGTGACCACAGGGGGCAGACACACATTGGCCAGAAAAGGCTGCGGTGTGAGGTCCAGAGCTTAGAAGCATATACATTGTACCAAGAGAGGGAGGGCGCTTCTATATCGACATAACTAACCTTCCTGGCAAATGGGACATCACTGACTCATATTGTTACCGGTAAAGAGTCACTTATGAAGGTTATGGTTGAGGTCGTGGAGTGGGTGTTCACTCGGCTACACGCAAACACAATCTGGTAAACCTCAATTCAGTGGTATACAGTATAGGGTAAACGCTAGGGTTTCTGTATGATACCATATTGAGATAATATTGTCAGACCCTCTACACGCTTTGGCGACGGGTCTATTGGGTGCACAGAGACATTTAGCCTATTTCCACTTCCACAACGACCACAGTTAACATTACGCCCAGCACCGACTCTGTGGCCGAGGAGGATGAACCCCCACCGTAGCTACTTGAACCCTTGGTACACCAGGACACTATCGTGTATACTAGGGTGGCTACACCTGTGGCTAAGAAGAATTGAGCTGTGGGCCACGGCTTGTCTGTCCGGTACTGAGTGGGACCGAATAGGGAGAGAGGGCCATATATATCTCCGTAGTCCTCCCCTTCTGTGGGGTAGCACTCTGGGCACTCGTCGGGTGTCATGCACCTGCCCCCTGTCTGGGTGTGGTACAGCTCAGTATCAGTATCAGTATATATATAGTATATATAGATACTAACTAAATCTACTACTTATATATATAGATACTGATACTGATACTGCCCCCTGTCTGGCTGTGGTACAGCTCCCCACCGTCGAAGGATACCAGCCAGCTCTCCTCCTTACCGTAGAAGTCGACATCCAGGGCACACTCGTACTCATAGTCCCATTCCTCCGGGAAGGTGGGGGAGCTGGGATGGCAGCGACAGTCTGTGGTCCAGGTGGCGGGGCAGGACTGCCAGAACACCCTGATGCTCTCATTGTGTATCATACACACTATAAGTCCTACCATGCACAGGACAGGTGTGATGCCGGGTAGTTTCATTAGTACTAGTACTAGTAGAGTCAATGGAAGAGTGTGGTGATCGAAGCAAGTTGGGTTGTGTTACCACACAATTGTTCGGAAAATGTCCATACTCTCTACACGCTTTGAAACTCATTCCCAAACGCAGGTTGTGACAGGCCACTATAACAACAACTACATTACATATATTCAGACACACAAGCCTCCCCTAAGATACTCTACCATGGCCATCCATAGATACGCTGTCCCAAGAGCTGGAAGATAGTCTCTCTCTCGCTCCCTCTCTCCCCCTACACCATCTCTGTCCTTGCCTGCCCCTCCGCTGGCACTCTCTCACTGACGTCTCTGCTGTTGCTGGGTAGGAGTGAGGTACTTACACCTCGGATGCGGTTGACACCGTTCTGAGGGGTGGGAGGGAGAGGGCATCGGGGGTAGAGATTGACAACAGCGACCAAGACAGGAAATGTATATAACCCGCTTGTGTTGCAGAGTGTATTGCATGCCTTGAGCCTGTCCCTGTTATATATAAATATATATATATATATATATGTGTGTGTATACTATGTATATAGTAACAATCTGCTTCGGTGTATACCTTGAGTCTGTCCCTGATACATACATACATCTTATATTAACATCTCATATACTATCGGTCAGCGACAACAAGACAATGAATACATGTGTGCCGTGGAGTGTACCTTGAGCCTGTCCCTGATATATATATATACATGTATTAATATATATTTATACACATATGCTTTCGCGTATACCTTGAGCCTGTCTCTGATGGATGTCTTCTCAGCCACCTGGGGGTGAGGGAGGGACCAAAGGCTACATAACCCAAATGAGTAACAACACACACAGCCCACATCCTCTTTGACCTGGGCCGCTGGTTGTCCAATGCAGTGGTGTCTACATATAATATACATATATACACATACATATATGAGTGCATGTGTATACAACTATATAACAATATATACCCCCACCTGCTCCTTGTTCTGAGGTGGCGGCCTCTGCCTCCTATATATATATATATATATATATAGGGATATATATCCATGTCCATATATCACTATACCTGCTCCTTGTTCTGAGGTGGTGGCCTCTGCCTCCTGACCCTCATCAGCAGGTTCCTGGTCCCGTGCCACGAGGCAGACAGCCACCCATTCAGGAGACCAGTCAACCTGGGGTGAGGGAGGTATGAGTCTCATACTATGAGATACTGCATCAGGCCTATATATCATATAGAATGGCCACTCTTATAGAAAGAATACCACTTATAACCACGGCAGCATTACTACTACTACTATACTCATGTATATATTATCACCTACCCACTTTGCTGTGAAGGATGGAGAGTCGGAAGCACCAGCATAAAGAGACAAATTCAAACGTATATCATATGTACACATACTAATCTGTCACGTATGCACTCACTTTGCTGTGAAGGCTGGACTGGGGCAGTATCATTATACACTTGTGTATTATGTATCATATATACACAAGAATAATGTACTAACACCGATACTCACTTCGCTGTGAAGGATGGGCATTACCAGCATATAAATATATATATATGTATATATATTCACACATGTCATGTATACACCCACTTTGCTGTGAAGGATGGACTGGGGGCAGATCTGGCCAGGGTGTCAGAGGTGGGGAGGAGCATCCTGGGAGTGGGTGAGGGTCTACCAAAAGATACTGTATTCACAGCACAATACATATATACTCTACCTAGGGGGTCTATACTCACAATACATATATACTCTACCTAGGCCCAGTTGCCACCCCCGATGTCATCTCGGGTGGCATGGACACAGGCATGGCAGAGGAAGGGAGGGTGCCCTGCATGGTGGGGGCCTGGGAGGGGGAGTTGTTGGGGACCTGGGGGTGTCAAGTCGAGGATTAGTGGGAAGAGCATCAACGCGATGGATTGATCTGTACCTGAGGTGGGGGAATGGCCTCCTGCCCTGTGTCCTGTGTGGCTGCAGTGTCTAGGGGGACTGGGGGTGCAGGGGGTGGGTTGTCAAGAGTCGCATCCTGAGGGGTAAGGGAGAGCATATCAGGAGTGTCATGTATTGGATTGGGGGGGGGGGGGATGGGGGATAGTGTACTAATGTATAACAGAAAACACTGTAACACCTCCCCTCTACCTGTGGTGTGTCTGGGTGGGGTGGGAGGGGGTCCACCTCAGTGGAGGGACTGCAGTCCGTCATCGGAGACAAAAGCTACTCTTCACTATAGAGATTGACCCAGAGAGTACAAGTACTCTGTCTAGTGGGAGTGTGGGTACAGGGGCTGCGTGTGGGAGGCTAGAGGAAGACCCATGTGCGAAGAACACATTGGGACATCGGTATGAGAAGGTGAGGGTGGTGTGAAGACCTCAGAGCCATAGGAGCGCACGTTTGGTCCGTACATACACAAACCACAAAAGGGGGTAGGGCTGGTCACTCTCTACAGGACCCTATTCATTGTAGAGTGTACAATGGAAGGGCGGTTCGATCTCGGAGGGGGTCACTACAGTAGAGGGCCAGCGCAACAGCAGAGCCTCAAGATCGTTACCCAAACTCGTGTGGTTTCGGCGTCTTTAGTGCTGTATCTGCAAGATGGAACCAGTGCCGGGAGAGGACAAGCTCAACGAGCTGATGGCCAGGGTCAACAAGGCCCAGGAGGCATACAAGGGGCTGAACCAGGCCACAATCGACAGTATCTTCAAGGTGAGGCGTCTTTCTGTATGTCCTTGTTGTACTCTCCCACTATAGGGATTGGTAGTGTGCTAGGTATTGTCCTCTTGCTTTGTGGGTATGTCTTGGCATCTTTCCATTGTTTTCTGTGTCCATGTCTACACTGAGGGGATTTGATATCACAATCTCTAGTGTGTTTGTGTCTGGCTCTGGCTCCTCTCACCCTGTGTTCCTCTCTCTGTTCCGGAGTCATACAAGTATCATCTCCCCTCAGTCTCCGTCCATAACAAACCATGTCTCTATCTTTACCCCCCCCCCTTCTCTCCCCAACCCCAGGCTGTCTCCATTGTCCTTCATGTCTCTCTCCCTCTCTTCCTCTCTCCCTCTCTCCCTCCTCCCAACCCCAGGCTGTGTCCATTGCCGCTGGCAATGAGCGTATCAAGCTGGCCGAGATGGCTGTGGCCGAGACAGGGATCGGCATAGTGGAGGACAAGGTATAGTCAAGGAATAGGCATGTCTCTCTCCCTCTCACTCTCTCTACACACTCCATTCTTCCTCTCACCATCCAGGTCATCAAGAACCACTATGCGTCAGAGATCATCTACAACAAGGTGGGGGCAGTGTCCTAGTATTATTCATTATACACACATTGTACTCCCTCTCCCACCTGTTCCCTCATCTCCCCCCGCTGGCGTGATGGGTTCTCTCTCTCTCTCCCTGCCTCACCCCTATAAGGTGATACATTCTCTCTCTCTCTCCCCCCCTCACCCCTAGTTCAAGGACATGCGCACCTGTGGAGTCATTGAGACAGACCACGTCAACGGCATCGAGAAGATAGGTTGGGTATTGCCCAGCCACCTCTCACTCTCAGTTGCAATAGTAATGAATGTTGGTAGACCCCCCCCCCCCCCCCCCCCCCCCCCCCCCCCCCCCCCCCCCCCCCCC
>BDIP01001270.1:0-11230 GCA_003568945.1 Kipferlia bialata
TCACTTAGTATTTGGGGCCATATTATGCCCTTTGATATTCCTTGCCCCCCCCCCCCCCTCATACCTTTTCACTGTATATGTATATCTCTCCCTCACTACTATATATGTACATACACTCTCTTACCCCCAGATGAGGAGGAGACCCTCACCAGGACAGGCAGGCCCAGGAGAAGGGCAGCTAGGTATATATAGCACACATATATATATGTGTGTAATAAGAGAGAGAGAGAGGACTGGCAGGCCCAGGAGAAGGGCAGCTAGGTATATATAGCACACACACACAAATATATATATATATGTATATATATGTAGCAAGAGAGAGATAGAGAGAGAGAGAGGGAGAGAGGGAGAGAGACTAGGACAGGCAGGCCCAGGAGAAAGGGCAGCCTAGTAATTCTGAGTTTTAGTTGTGTCTATGTATATATATACATATTATAGTGTCCTCACCCCAGGAATGCCGTCAAGAAGATGCACACTGTGGTGGACAACGAGCTAGACAGGCTCATGGAGGTATGTACATTACAATAATGTATATATATATATATATGTATGTTGTATTCTCTGTGTCCTCAATTAGTGTCTGACAGTGTGCCTTTTTGTATGTCTAGCCCCTTATTTCAGGAGGAGGACCAAGAGAGAGAGGCTGAGGAGGTATACGTGGAGAGACGCATCGACGTCATCCTGGACCACAGGTACAGTATCCTCTCTCCCCTTCCCCCCTCTCTCTCTCTACACCCTTTTCACGACCAGGATCATTGCCAAGCACGAGTCCTACAAGTATCCCCCTTCCCTTATGATCAACCCCCCTACCCCTGAGCCATGGGTGGGCACTAGACCACCCGCTGGAGCAGAGCCTGTACCCAGGCCCAACGGTGACATGAGTACGTTCACCGTTCACCGTATACCGTTCTTGATATGTTCTTCTTACCCCAGCTCTTGTGACCCTCCGTGCCCAGAGAGATGGTGTTGTGATGCAGGACGAGAGAGTGCAGGGCTCAGAGGGAGAGGATTCAGAGGGTATGTATCAACTCACCGCGTAAATATTGATGTCTATCGTGTAGATTCTTATGTATAGGAAATGACCTCCCACCTGATGAGGACAACTTCTGCGTTGCTGTCCTGGTCAAGTGGCACGAGAGTGCACACATACACGCCACATGGGAGCTAACCACACACCTCAGCCACCTCAGGTACAACTCCTCGCGTAGTTACAGTGTGATATCGTGTAGTTCTGACACCCTAGGTCCTACCGCCGTGTAGAGCAGTACCTGAAGGAGGTTGACAGGAGAGGGGAGATCCTCCACAGTGCTAACCTCGGAGACCTGGATTATGAGGAGGTATGAGGAATAGTGTATCTGATGGGAATTGAACCCATGACCTCTCTCACCTCAGGAGGAGGCCCTCGAGGCTCTGCGTATTGTTATGGAGAACGAGGCCGCCAAGAGAGAGCTCTACGTGCAGCCTGAGAGAATCATTACCCGGAGGTCAACTATTATTAGAGTTACTAAGATTTGTCTTCCATTTCTGAGAGTACTATACTTCACATTCCCTCTCCCTCATCTCAGGAAGGAGGAGGACCTCATTACTGAGTTCCCCAGTCTGGAGGGAGTGTCCTACTGTGTCAAGTGGAAGGTATATTCTGCTATTGTTCCCATCATATCTCTCTCTCTCTCAATATATATCCCTTGTTTTCAATATCTGACCCCAGGGCCTAGACTATGAGCACTGCACCTATGAGCTGTACGAGGACCTGCAGAAGCTGATGGATCCCACTGATCTCAAGGAGATGATCGAGAGGTATAGTATACTTCATTCTACCCTGATACTATCCGTAGTTTAAGTCTCGACATTGTTGGTTGTTTCTCACTACCAGGTACCGCTGGCGCTCTAGTGCCGTGCCACGTCTGTGCAGCCAGGTAGGACCATTATATATGTACACCCTATATTCAGTGTTCACCAGTATGTTACTTCTATACCTATATGTATGAGTATATGTGTCTTCTTGTCTCACCCTAGGACCACCAGCACTATGGCTACAGCCAGTCATACACACACATCTGTATATACTATATATCGCTATGTATATGTGTATATATGTGTATATTTCTAATTACAGGACCACCAGCACTATGGCTACAGCAGAAAGGCCTTCACCCCCCTGACATCCGACCCACCATTCATCGGTCTACACACCATGGAGAAGTGAGTGCATGTACTTAATACATATAACATATGGATACCAGTATTCCTCAGATATAGTTACCCCAGTGGGGTTCGAACCTCTACCCCTCCTCTCTCACCCTAGGACTGAGGAGGCTCTTGAGGCCTATAGGAACCAGCAGCTCGGCAGGATGACGCTCAGGCCAAGCGGTGGCAAGGTATGTATCACTATATAAACACTCTTGCTGCACGGTGATGGATACTAGTCATTTCTAACGGGTTAGGTTGGCTCTGGCAAGGTGAATGCCCCCCGCACTGTGGAGGGCGATGCTGAGGACTCTGATGCTGAGGACGAGACAGCAGCAGCCACTACAGCTGAGGGAGAGAAGGCAGAGGGAGAGGCAGAGGGAGAGAAGAAGGAGGAGGAGGTTGAGGAGGAGGAGGAGGAGGACCCCCATGCCCCTCTGCACCTCAAGCCATACCAGCTGGATGGACTCAACTACCTGCTGCACAGGTTGGTATCTACATACTCTCTCTCTCTCTCTCTCTCTCTCACACACACACACACACACTCTCTCTCTCTATTTCCGTGTTGCCGTGTGTCCCAAGTGGACTTATGGCTCTTTTCTCTATTTCCCCAGATGGAGTCACGGCATCAAGAACCCACTTTCCCAGTATTCATATGCTCATATATTCAATATGCATATTCGGATACATACTTACCCCAGATGGAGTCACGGCATCAACTCGATCCTTGCCGATGAGATGGGTCTGGGCAAGACTATCCAGACAGTCACATTCATATCATGCCTGCTCAACATCATGAGAGTGCCAGGTATACTCGTGTATGTGTATTTATTACTATTTCATTCATTGTGGATTCGTATCATGCCTGCTCAACATCATGAGGGTGCCAGGTATTATAGTTCATTATTATATATATATATGCACCTATATAGTACTTTGGTATCATGCCTGCTCAACATCATGAGGGTGCCAGGTATATGATGTATATTCATATATATGAATGTATATAGTTATATATGTATATGATGTTGCTTCTGACCCCAGGCCCATTCCTTGTCGTTGTGCCCCTCTCCACCATTCCAAACTGGATCTTCGAGTTTGACAGGTACGTCTAATCACCGTATAAGAATGAGCTCAATTGTGTTATTGCTACATGCTATATTCTCTCTCTGTGACAAGTCAATCTGACCCTCTAGATGGTGCCCAGACATGAACGTCGTGGCCTACGTGGGTAACAGGAAGAGTAGAGAGATTATCAGGAAGACTGAGTTCAACGTCAACATGGAGATCGGGTACGTCACACTTCCAACAGTTTTCATTGTGTCAATTGTCTACTAACACCTTCAGTGGCAAGACCATCCGCGTCCCCAAGTTCCACGTCCTTCTGACCACCTACACCCTTGCCACCAAGCTCTACGATGAGCTCAGCCCATTCAAGTGGAGGCTGATTGCAGTCGATGAGGCTCACAGGTATCTCTCTCTGTCTCTCTCTTTCCCTGTCTCTGGTATTCTTGAGGAATATCGGGCTGGCTCACAACGGTGGCCGCGCTATCGTGTCTCTTTTGCTCTTTGACATATCTCTCACTCTAGGCTCAAGAATGACGACTCCGCTCTCTTCCACTCCCTGTCCAGCCTGGATGTTGAGGCTCGATTACTTGTCACGGGTATGACTCTCTCTCTCTCTCTGCTCTCTATGTGGGCTCTACTGTGTGAATTGTATACTCCAGACGCTCAGACGCTTACCCAGGTACACCGATGCAGAACAGCCTCAAGGAGCTCTGGGCACTATTGAGGTTCCTCCACCCTGAGAGGTTCCTCTCTGGTGCACTCTGGGACGCCAAGTACTCCACTGAGGGTACGTGGCCATATCGCGTTGTGTTTTTATTCACATTTATCGTGTAGTATCTGACCCCTCAGGCTCCAGTCTGTCCTCTGAGCGTGTCATGGAGCTGCAGAGCAAGATCAAGCCATATATGCTCAGAAGGTACATAATTTCAAGGCCTTTACCGGGAATCGAACCCGTGTCCCTCTGTTTCTAGTCTCACCCCAGAGTCAAGGCTGATGTCGAGAAGGGCATCCCCCCCAAGATGGAGAGGATGCTCAGAGTCGGTCTGTCCCCACTCCAGAAGTACGTCACATATCTCTCTCTCTCTCTCTTACTCACTCTCTCTCTCTCTCTATCTCTCTACATATGTATATTTATGATGAATGGATTTGCACTGTCTAGGTATTGAACCCGTACCTCCCCTCTCTCTGACGAATAGGGAGTTCTACAAGTATGTCCTCAAGAGGAACTACTCTGAGCTCTCCAAGGGGTCCAAGGGCCACAGGACAAGTCTCCTCAACATCGTCTCGCAGCTCAAGGTAGGTTATCTCTCTCTCTACACCCTATTTCTCGGAAGAAGTATCTCTCTCTCTCTGTGTGTCTGGCTCTCTATGCCCCTCTCTATTACTCTTTCTTACCCCCTAGAAGGTGTGCAACCACCCCTATCTCTTTGAGGCTGCCAGGGAGCACGACCCATGGGAGGACAACTCGCAGGCATGTATTATTGATATAGACTCATTATTACTCTAATGGTATGCTTAAGTATTTGTACTGTAGCGTGTAGTACTCTTCTAACTCTAGGCCACCGAGCTGAGGCACCTCATCCAGGGCAGTGGCAAGATGACACTGCTCGACAAGCTGCTCGACAGGCTCAAGGTACTTACACTAGCTACTTATCCCATTTTTCACCATTCTAATGTTTTGTTCTGACCCCTCAGGCCGATGGCCACCGTGTGCTGGTCTTCTCCCAGTCCGTCATGATGCTCAATGTGCTGGAGAGGTATGTACTTCATACATCCTTTATATGTTTTATTGGTCCTCACGGACAAAGACATTCGCACTAAACCCTTATTGCGTGATGTACTTCAGTGAGTACTTGCGTTTATATGTATATGTACATATATATATACCAGATTCCCATATGTAACGGTGTTTGAACACTCGTCATAATTGTACTTTGTATTCTCACACCCAGGTACTGCAAGCTGAAGCAGTTTGCCTCCCAGAGACTAGATGGAGGCACATCCTCAGAGCACAGGTACGTGAGTTTCTACACGATATATATATCGCATAGTTTATGTCTCACCCTCAGGCGTGAGTCCATGCTCCACTTCAACGCCAAGGGCAGCGAGGACTTTGTGTTCCTCCTATCAACCAGGTATAGATATGTAGCCCTGTGGTTTCATATACCTTCATGTATTTCTGATCACTCTTATTATATATGTGAGTCTTAGTGTCTCTTACTGTCAGGGCTGGAGGCCTTGGTATCAACCTCGCCACTGCTGATACCGTGGTCATCTTTGACTCGGACTGGAACCCCCAGAACGATCTGCAGGTTGGTAATATTTTGATGCATACATATAATTATTACGCATTGGTAGCACTTCACCTTTCTTTTATGTATGACTATTGGTATATATATGAATTCCCCCTCACCCTAGGCCATGGCCCGTGCCCACCGTATCGGCCAGAAGAAGTCTGTCAACATTTACAGGTACCGTGAAGATAGTGAATATCCATACGAGATCGTATATTTCCTGCCTTCAAGGATATTCTTTATATCTATTCTTCGTTCTTTTCATCTGACTGTTAGGTTTGTGACTGCCTTCACCGTTGAGGAGCCTCTCTCTCTCTACTTGTTGCTGTTTCATCTTGTCTTATCCTTAGGTTTGTGACTGCCTTCACGGTTGAGGAGGAGATTCTTGAGAGGGCCAAGAGGAAGATGGTCCTGGACCACGTGCTGATCCAGTCACTAGACGGGTCAGAGAAGGCAAAGTGTACGTCTGTATTCTAACATGTTTCTTTGTATACATACAGTAGTAAGAGACGGGAAGATAGCATTAATATGATACCTATGTTTATATATATATACATATTATTATATATATATACATATACTGATTGATTCTGACCCCTCAGCCACCATCGACCAGAAGGAGCTCCGTGATGTGCTCAGGTTCGGTACAGAGGCACTGTTCAAGGTACCATATCCCCTCAAATGCTTATTCCCTATGTATCTGGTGTATAGCCTTCAGTCCTCTGATGATGCCTCCATTGACACTTGAATATATATGATACTTGTTTGATGATGTATTTATATGGGCCCATTCCCTTCCTTTCTCACCCCAGTCCTCTGACGATGCCTCCATCGACCAGTCTGGTGTCATGGAGAACGTGGACCTGGACGAGATCCTCAACAGAGCTGTACGTACCCATGATATCACTACATATGCTCATTCTATCTCTAAATGTGTTTTCTTTTCGAGGTCCCCTCTGTATGTCTCTGACCCCCAGGAAATCTGCGAGGTCGGCGGAGACCACCTGTCCACAAAGGTGAGGAGGACATAGTAGATATGCTTCAAACTATATGATACACATCTCATTGAATTTATTATAGAAGTGTTTAGCGTGTTCTTTCTCTCTAACTCTCCAGGCCAAGTCGTTCCTGTCTGCCTTCAATGTCCAGAACCTGGTGTCAGACACCTCAGACTTCAAGAGGCTGGGTCTTACACACAAGGTAGTTATGTTACTCCAAGTCTCCATTCCTTCTTCACTATTATTATTGTGAATTCTTAATGTGGATGTATAAGTATATACTAGTGCTCAGACACCTCAGACTTCAAGAGGCTGGGTCTCACTCACAAGGTATATTCTACGCGATTCACACTTCAAATAAAGTGTGCTGATGGATATATATGTGTGTCTGTATATATCTTACTCCAGGCCAACCTGGACAAGCAGGGCGAGGCCACAGTGCAGGGGGTGCAGTCCACGTACAAGCCAAGGTAATGGGTATACATTGATTAGAATGTGTAATTGTATTCGATATTCCGTACTCTGTGCTAAGATCGTCGTATATATGCTTGCTTCAGGACCGCTCTGCTGTTCAGTATATCTCATGTACGCATTACTATGTTACTGTCTCACCCCAGGACCCACTCCTCCACTCTTGCAATTCCCTTTGTATCGCTGAATATATACGGTCTCACCCCAGGACCCACTCTGCCGTTGACAAGAGGGCCAACATGGGGGACAAGGACTTCTGGGAGGACGTGCTAGGTATGTATATTGTATATGTATACATTTCTTTATTGTATGTATTAGTTCTCTCTCCCCCTCTCTGCACCCTTAATCCTTACCCCAGGCCCCGAGGAGGAGGACGAGGAGCAGTACCAGACGGAGAGGGGTGGCAGAAGGGCAAGGCGCAGCAGGAACTACCATGGGGATGATGACGATACCGACTATGAGGTATATATACACACACACATATATATATGCACAATTCCCCACTGGTGTCCAGATATTTCTCTACACCCTTATATTCCTCTACCCCCTTAATCTCTAGGAGCACCACGCCATGCGCAAGCACCTCCCCATGCGTGCCACTCAGTCTCTGATCAAGAGAATCACCACATTCGCATCATTCCACCTGCTGGACAAGATCATCGACCACCCAAGGGTACGTACTTTCTGCATATTATCTAGATAACTAACAGTATTTCTACAATCTTTAGTCTTCTATCTTTTGGTGTAGTATTCTCAGTCCTGCCTCTAATCTATCAGATCAGAGACCACCCCAGGGTATGTCTTGTTACCATACTACTGTATTCTCTTTCTCTTTCCCTGTCTCCATCTCTCTTTGACTTATGTTGTATTCTCAGTCCTGGCTCTAATCTATCAGATCAGGGACCGCTTCCCCACTGGTGACTCGGTCAGGCCCATTGTGGAGAAGGTACCAAACATCTCCCTTCGTGTTCTTCATGTTCTCATTATATATTCATTTCTCTTTCCCATAATTGTATCTATATACAAATGATATGTATATATACACCTCACCCCAGATCCTGCAGACTGCCCAGCAGGCCGTGGCCATGGAGAAGCTGGATGTCATCGGTACGTATCTCTCTCTGTCTGTGTGTGTGTGTGTGTGTGTCTATATATGTGAGTGAGAGTATGTGTATGTTCTCCATTCTTCTCACCCCTTCAGGCAAGGGCTCCACCCAGGTCGCAGTCTTTACAGAGTGGAATGGAGTCAAGTTCAACGCTGCTGAGATGGTCAGGTAAACCTACCCGATACATGTTTTCATTACTCTCAGAATTCTACGCGATCTCACCCCTCCAGGAACTTCATCGACATGGGCAATGTCTACGAGTATGTCAAGGACGAGTCCTTTAGGCTCAGTGTCTCCATCTCACCCCCTATCTGGTGCTCAGAGTGGGGGTTCGAGCACGACACAGAGCTGCTGCTCAGGATCAAGGAGGTACAACCATGTATTCTACACGATAAGCTGTGTTTGTTAATGTTGCACGATTTGACACTCAGGTTGGGTTCTCCCCAGAGACTGAGCTCTACCTTGATGTCTATCAGAACCCCAAGAAGGGAAACTACGCGAAGAGGCGGCGTGCAGTAACCAATGCCCTCCGGAGACACGCGGCAAAGGTATGATATTGAGACTTCACTAAAGCTTCTATTTTTATCCTGCTAGTTCAATGTTTTTCTAATGTACTTCTTATTGTCTCTAATGCCCCAGGTTGTGGGTGCCACTGGCAAGAGTCCTCTGTCTCTCTTAAGTCTCTTTGATACTGATATATCTCTCATGTATCTCCTTATTTCTCCATTGACACCAGGTTGTGGGTGCCACTGGCAAGAGGACCAGGGCAGACGAGGATGGGCCAGATGGACCAGACGCAAAGAGACAGGTACAGTCTCTGTCTCTCTCTCTCTCTCTATTATCAGCACACATACTCACTGTCTCTTCTCTTCCTTTTGTCACATTTCTACGCGATCCCTATCCTAATGACCAGGCCAGGATGACCCTGAGGGACTGGCTGGCTGACTCTGATGAGATTATACAGGCCAAGCCCTGGGTCTCGTTCGACAAGAGTGTACACAGTGTGCAGAGGTATATATTTACTATTTACTTCATATGGTACACTGGGGCTTTTAGTATGTATTGATGTCTCACCCCAGACACATTGTGGAGGACATTGCCAACGACCACAGCAAGACATACGCCGTTCTCTGCTCATGCATGGTCAAGGGTGAGTGGGTTCTTCAATATAGACTATGTGTATACTAACAGGATACATACTCTCTCTCTCTCTTTGAAATCCACCTTAGACTCCTTCTAACCTGTTAGGCAAGGCCCAGCTTCTGAGGGAGATCATTGCCTCGGAGACCGATGTCGATGTGCAGCAGGCCATACTCACACTCTGCCACTCATTCTCAAACAAGACGAGAGACGCTCTGGCTCAGGTACATCGCGTAAATGTACACTATTGTCCTCTTTGTACATCTGTCTCTTACTCCGCAGAGTACATCGCTACAGAGTCTTCTCTCTCTATTTCCTCTCTCTCTCTCTCTCTCTCTATACACCTAACTGTAGCTCACTGCCCTTGTTGCGGACTATCTCTTTCTCTCTCTCTCTCTCTAGATATATAAATATATATGTATCTAACCCCAGCTCACTGCCCTTGTTGCTGACTATTCTGCAGAGTACAGCAGGGTATTCGGCAGTTGCAACGCTGAGTCCGGCAGACAGGGCATATGGTCATGCCTAGTGGACAAGGTACAACTTCTTACTCGATAGGCTCTTAATAACTACGCGGTTTCTAACTCTCAGGCTGTGCACGGTGCCCACCAGACCAACAACAAGGCCATATACATGTCAGGTAGGCTATGTTCAATTGCTAAGGATCATCTGCCACTGCTTCCTCTCTCCCTCTAGACCCTTATGTCAGGCCAGCACCTCTGTGCCCTCTGCCACTCCTTCTCTCTCTCTCTCTCTCTCTCTCTCTCTCCCTCTATACCCTTATGTCAGGCCAGCACCTTTGTGCTCTTTGCCACTCCTTTCCTTTTCTCTCTCTCTCTCTCTCCCTCTAGACCCTTATATCAGGCCAGCACCTCTGTGCGCTCTGCCACTCCTGCTTCCTCATGCAGAGGGCCAACCCTAGTCCAGACGCCTCGCAGAGAGAGAAGGCCAAGAAGCTGGTGCAGGTACTCAAACTACACAATGTCATTATTCTTACGCGATGTTACATATATTGGTATTAACTAATAGGACCACCGCCGTGTGCAGGTCATCCCCAGCCACTGTAATGATGAGGTGGACGGGGACCTATTCTATGGGCAGAACCCGGTGGCCACAGGTATCTGAATACTATATTCATATATTCAGTCATATATATGTGGTGACAGCTTGTGGAATGGAACACGCTCTATTCAGGGTACTGTATCTATTACTAGCTAGTTAAGTGCTCGTGTTCTATTTGAACTCAACCTGTCCTCACCCCAGCCTACACCCTTGTCCTCCCCAAGTGCCGGATACCCGACTATGTAGATGAGGATGAGGAGGACGAGTACTCCCAGGAATACTCACTGGGAGAGTCAGAGCTAGAGCTTCTCGAGGTAAGAGAGAGATAACGATATGACTATATTTGAGTATGTGTAGTATAGTTGTGTATCCGTGTATTTCTTTGTACCGGCGGACCCTTACAATAGGGTGAGGACGAGGACGAGTCTGTGGACGTCAGTTGCGATATCGACATTGACTCTGACGGACCCGAGCCAGAGGCTGAGGACGATGACGAGGATGTGCCCATGCAGGATAGCTACCAGGGGGGAGTTATCAGGTAATCTACGCGATACTTAGGTCTATGTATTTTACTCGGTATTCAAGTGAGTATACGTTTGTGACGCGGTAAATCTGACCCCAGGATGCAGGAGGATAGTGATGCTAGTGAGAGCGACCAGGAGGAGAGCGAGTATGGGGCATAGGGTCTGTAGTGCTGCCTGCTTATGTCTTTCTTAGGATTTGAGACATCGGGAGCCTTTAGTCTTGGTGTTTCCGTTATAGTTTTGTGTATTCTGGTGTATTTACAGTAAATGTTGGAATTTCAGTCGTTGAACCAGTGGACGTGAAAGAGTTCGAGTATAGTTCACAGGATATCGGATATCATCACAATGATATCATTCACTGATATCATTGTGGATATCGA
>BDIP01001277.1:0-11158 GCA_003568945.1 Kipferlia bialata
GGGGGGGGGGGGGGGGGGGGGGGGGGGGGGGGGGGGGGGGGGGGGGGCATACCCAAAGAATACTAACATCGTGTGAATTCATATATGTATACAACACATTCTCATCCTCCATACTTACATCATGTCTCCTTAGTGTATAAATATATATGTGTGTGTGTATATAATGATACAGTAGTAGAATATTCATATACATACTCATACCTGCATCATGTCTCCCTCCTTGGCTGCTCCAATGTTGAGACCCATCCTGAGGGGTTAGAGAGACACTAAAGTCGACTGTCAGACAGAGTGACCAGTACATCACTGCAATAGTAAGTAGGTCAGTACCTGAATGCAGATGATGCCACCGACTCCCCATTGCCAGTGGACAGGGCAATGTTACGGACCTGGGGAGTTAGATGTATAAGAAATATATATATATATACAAGTAGAATATACTGAAAAGATCCTAAAAGAGAGAGAGTGTGTGTGATAATAGTATACATGTACAACAACTCTTGATGCAATTACTAATGGGTACCTGAGTGAAGAACCGCAGTGCCTCCTCGTGGCTGCCTCTGGACTGGGCCATGGCACCAAGCTGGGATTAAGGGGGTATGGGGGGGAGAGAGAGAGAGAGAGAGAGAAAGAGAGAGAGAGGGAATAATGACCATTCAATAATCGGAGAACATGGGAGCAGATGGATGGAGGGTGAGGGAGGGTAGATAGAGAGAGACACTATGATACCTGGCTGAGCACGGCAGATGTCTCTCCGGCCTGGTCGAGACTCTCCCTGGGGGTGAGGGTTGAGATGCACATACTTATGCAATGATTATATATCAACAGAAATACATATATACACACCTGAGCTGCCTGTCTGCATTTGTCTCGAGGTAGGTCTGCTCCATACGGCTGACTGGGGGGTGAGGAGAGATACAAGACACGAATACAGGGACAAAAGATCGTACGAGATAAGAGTAATGAACACACGGAGCAACACTTCCACAACGAGTGTGGGAAAGGGAGGGGGGAGGGAGGGGATATGAAGTACTGACACAGACTATACTACGAAACACGCATACCCAATGGTGTTGTCTTGTTGGCCACCCTCTCAAAGGCACCCTCAGCGGCATCGGCAACGGATATGCCTGGGGGGTGAGGGAGGGCATGATGATAGATGTGTACAGGATTGAGTGTATATATGCATTGGTAGTAGTCTTACTATGTATGTCCTTACCTGCTGGGACTGTGAGCTCAAGGTGCCTGTCCACGCACTCCTTGGCAGCACCAAAGTCACCAACCTGGGGGTGAGGGGACATATATGTTATTGAACATATAATCCTACATCCACCTGGTATATAAATACAGTTAATGTATATACACGTATATAAATATGTATATATACACCACCTGTCCATTGGCCAAAGACTGGTTGGCCAGGATGACTCTCTCCAGACCGGGATCGTCGACCTTAGGGTTAGAGAACGCATCTAACTATGACATATTACTGAATGGTTGAAAGTATTGAGTACAGGTACTTGAAGATATATGCACACTCCTACCTCCAGACACCTCTCGAGGGCCTGTGCAAATGCCTCAAAGACACCGGCTGGGATAAGGGGCCACAGTAAGAGAGAGATACAGAAAATGTGACAGAGAGATCGCAGCTGATAGGTTTGTGCAATCAATGAATATTCCCATACCTGTGTCTCCAGCGAATATCAGTGCCAGCTGATTAATACAAGTATTAATATACCACTCTATATACCACGCTATATAGTAAATAGAGACTATTGAGTTCATACTATGTACATACCTGTATCTCCAGCGTATAGCAGTGCCAGGCCGATGTTGTTGAGACAGGAGGCAGCAATGAGGGGCTCAGACACCCATCTGGGGGTGAGGGAGTAACACTATCAAAACACCTGGACAAAACACCATGACCCTCTTACCTGTGTCCACTTCTAATGGGGCTTACTATATACCTGGATATATACCACCATATACACTCTAGTACCTAGATCCACTAGTCTGTGCCACTACTCCCACTGCCTCTGAGGCCAGGGCCAGACAGATACACACATATATACTAATTTATATATATATATACATAATATTGTACCTAGATCCACTAGTCTGTGCCACCACCCCGACTGCCTCTGAGGCCAGGGCCAGACAGGCCTCCCACAGCTCAACAGACGTGGCAAGATCACCTAGGGATAAGGTATATATGAATACTGAATGCATGGAATGATTTAAGTATAATATATATGTATATATAATGGTGAAGGGGTGGCTGCCTACCTAGGAGGAATGCGTCTGTGGCTGCACTGCTCATGCCCACAAGCACACCTGGGAGTGAGGGAATACATATATAAGTACACATATGTATATAGTCACTAGTACTCTGCACTGCTCATATCCAAGCACCACTGGGAGTAAGATAACCAATACATACTTGTATAGGAGGAATATATAATAATTTATCTGCCTCACCTGGTGTGTAGTGGGTACGGCGACAGGGTCCCAGGAACTCATCGTACATCTTCTGGGGGTAAGGTATAATGCAATATAATAGTAAGACACATAACAACAGATTTACAATCACAAACACAGACCAATGATGAAGACTGCTATATACTCTACCTTAGCCTTTGTCCACTGCTGTGCATTGTCCAGTGCTACATGTATAAGTGTAAGTAAATGAATAACACACTATACTGCATATGGAGTCATGTATTATATACCTTAGCCTTTGTCCACTGCTGTGCATTGTCCAGAGCCTCATGCATATATGATTCCATGGATTACATGCTATACTGCATATATATACATATATACTATAAACCTTAGCCTTTGTCCACTGCTGTGCATTGTCCACGGTCACATGTATACATGTATGTATATGAATAACATACTATACTGCATATATATACATTTACATTGTATACCTTAGCCTTTGTCCACTGCTGTGCGTTGTCCAGGGCCACAGCGGCATTCCATAGAACAAGGGCCTCACCTAGAGTGAGAGGTATATGTGTATATGGGAAATAGGAAATAGAGAGAGAGAGAGAGAGAGGGCCACAGCGGCATTCCATAGAACAAGGGCCTCGCCTGACAGTAAGGGTCTAGAGGGAGAGAGAGAGGAAGTATTTATATAATCAAAAGGAGGATACGAGAGAGAGAGAGAAGAGAGAGAATAATCCACTCACCCAGGGGCCTTCCGGCACGGCGACAGGATGCTCTGACCTAGGGGTGAGAAGGGAATAATGGAATACAAATGATGGCCAGCATATCTATCTATATATATATATATACCAAACACGTACCATCTGGAGGTCACTGAGCAGGGAGGGTGGCATGGGGGCAGGGCCGCCCTGGACCTGGGTGTGAGACAGTTTTACGTATACATACTGTGACACTGCTGAATTATACATCGGCATACATTCAGTACATATACCTGGCACAGTATGGCCTCGGGTGGAAATAAATGTATGCTTCATTGTATTATTTACTATATATACTCAACTATATATACCTGGCAGAGTATGGCCCTGTCGGCCTTGGATGCAGAGGAAGAGGACCTAGGGTGAGATACACAGGGGAATGGAGAGGGGGGGAGTTATATCATAAACATCCACAAACACTCACCCCTTTGTGCCTGGGTCCTGTTGGCTGGGTGCCACTGGCTCCAGCATCCGTCTGGGCTGGGGTCTGAGGGCAGAGGTGGAGCCTATCCTGGGGTGAGATACAAAAAGAGAGAGAGAGTAAGGGAGGGAAGGTGAGGGGGGGGGGGGGGGGGCACAAAAAGTAAAGAGAAAAAAAAAATGGAGAACCCCCCCCCCCCCCCCCCCCCCCCCTCTCTCTTCCGCTAACCTCACCCTCTCACAATGAATCTCAATGACTCATTGTCTCTCACACATATCCTCTCATACATACACAGAGAACACAACATATACTACCATATCAGTGTCCACACCTTGATAGTCTTCATGTACCCATCGTAGCCACCCTTCATATTGGATAGGGTATAAGAGCATGTTAGTCTACACATGTAGTGACATACTGCGTACTGGAGACCTTTAAGTGACTGTGACAAGAAAGGTTGCCTATTCGATGTCTGCCTCATTGCCCCCTACAATCATTCATCTTTGGTGTTTAAGATATATACTGAACATATTGTGTTCCCAATTCAAACACAATCAGCCATTGAAACAAATCCTTCTATTCTATTCTTCACACAATCACTGGGTATACAATCCACATCAACACATATTATCTCTCTCCTAAAACTTCTCCTTTCTCTCTCATTCTCCACAACCGTGCCTCTAATACTACTTCTACTCAGCACCCGACTGCTTGCTGAAACCAGCCACTCTGGAGGTGAGAAGAGACTATTCAGTAGGGCGCATAAGAGTATCTAACATATACTCATTCACGATAATGTATACATATGTATGGCTGTGTCCATCATGACAAGACAATTACAATTATGGTAATCAACAGCCTAAGTCTATATTACAATACTCAAGGATACAGTAGCTACAATGTATACCTAGGTCTGGCTGTGTCCATCATGACTGCCCTCAGGTGGGTATAGTATACTAGAATATGTATATACTATTCCCAGTCAATAACACAATATTTACTAATATACTAGTTATATAATGTATATATACCTTGGTGTTGCTGTGTCCATCATGACTGCCCTCAGATAGGAAGAGTATATATATTCCAAAATGTAAAGAAAGACCAAGTGATTAGTACAATACATTACTTAGAGATATAGTAATAGTCATCTTTATATACCTAGGCGTAGCTGTGTCCATCATGACTGCCCTCAGGTGGGCGTCATTGTAACGGCTCCTGAGGGTCAGAAGTAACAAGAGCACACTATGAACGATATAGACCTCAGCACGAATATCTCTGCAATCACCACTGCCACGTCATTTTCAATATAATCGGAGAGGGGTATATGTATATACTGGTATACATGGGTGTATATAACTAAATATACTTAAATGCATTAGTATATACCTCAAGACGAAGGCCTCTGCGATTAAGACAGCTACGTCGTCCTCTGTGTAGTCGGAGAGGGGTGGGTTCTGGAGCAGCATCAGGAACTGCATGTAGGGCAGGGGGGTAATCTCGGGAGACAATCTGAGGTCAGGATACATATGGTAGTATTAAGACAGTTGTACATAAACAACGTACAACATCAGGAACTACATGTAGGGGTTTAATGGCAAGGGATGACCTTGGTTTGAGATATGTAATGACACCCATATATATAGTATCACTGAAACTGTGCATCGTACTTAGGAGTAACAAAGTGTAACGATACTGTTGATTCATACACATACCTGAGGAGCAGTGCCGCACAGACATAGACATGTAACTGGGCCACTGAGGGTGAGACAAATATAGAGAATGAGAGAGAGAGAGAGAGATACCTACCTGGGCTCTGGACACAGTGTCATGGACAATATTCAAATATATACAGAACCCTACACATATCAGCATGAAATACTATCATATATATCATATATGTACCTGGGCTCTGCACTATGAGGGCATCGGTCACATTCATTGAAACATCTAATTCTAAACATATATCCAAATGAAGGATATATGAATACAATTCCATTGTATATATATATATTTCTCTACCTGGGCTCTGCACTATGAGGGCATCGGTCACAATCATTGAAACATACAAGTATCTACATATATATATAGAGAGAGACACTGTCATTGTATACACATGTATATGTATACATATATATGTACCTGGGCTCTGCACTATGAGGGCATCGGTCACAGTGTCATGGGAGGCTGGGGGTGAGAATAGTGTAATCATAACAATATGTACATGATAGTACACATACACTCATAATATCATACGTATATGTATATACATGCGTCCATTCAATACCTTGGAACACCCCCGACTGGCTGAGGTCCTGGCTCTGGGACAGGCCATACTCGGAGAAGTAGCTGATGTAAGGGTATGTATGAAAAGAGAGTGATGGAGAGAGGGTAGTTGCTCATATACGTAAGTAGGGGGAGATATAGGATCGGTGGACGAGCGCGATGGTGTGAGAGAGATGATGATACAGACTGAGAGTGAGTACACACCTGTCAAAGAGTCTGGGCAGTGTGCTGGGTGGTAGTTCTCTGGTCAGGAAACATCCACACCACCTGGGGGTAAGTATTAGTATAAGTAATACATACACATAAAGTACTTACATATTACAATGAAACCTAGCAGCAGGTATGGTAAGTGTCCAAAGAGTTTTGAGGGAATACGAAAATTGAGAAGACTCCTTACCTGATTGCAAAGTCTGATAACCGTGCGCCCTCCTCCTGGAGATGCCTGTGGTGAGGGTTTCTCTATATATATATTTTATATACTATATTAAATATATATATTTATATATATCACCGACATACGTAATAAGGCAAGGAATGAGGATATGTCAACAAACACTCAATATCTATACTACACACCTTGATGAAGCTGGATCAGCTGCCACCACTATGATCTCCAGCCTCTCTCTCTCTCTTTCTCTCTCTCTCTCTCTCCAGATCTACTAATAAACAATACTAGTATACACTACCTAGATAGAGCTGGGTCAGCTGCCACCACTATGGACTCCAGCCTGACCACCATGTGCTGCAGCATGGGTTGGCCCTCAGTGTAGATGTCTGGTATTAATATTGAATATATATATATATATATGAATGTATATATATAGATATAGATAGAGAGAGAAGGATCATATGTGCTGCAGCAAGGGCTGACCCTCGGTGTAGATGTCTGATAGTAAGGGTGTAGAGGGAGAGAAAGAAATACTGTGTACTGCAGCATCCGTCGACAGTGCATCACTACATACACCTACCCTTTTATCAATTTACATAGATATCCTATATGCTACATACCTTGCACACTGCTGAGGAATGGACACAGCATGGAGCATGCCCTGGCCTCCAGTCTGAGGAGAGTAGTCCCTGAGGTCAGTATATATATACAATATGCACACTATATGATAGTTACACTATAAATAGTAGCGTCGTACCAGACAGTGCCCTAGCATTATCATCGTGCACATCAATGACAGAGGCCTCTCTCTCCCCCACCCTCTCAGAGCTCTCAGTGGCACCAAACTCCTCCACTCTCTCTCCTTCTGCTAGAGATGGTGAGGACAACAGGGCGATGAGAATGGGCATCAACAGGTCTAACATGCCCTGGACATACCCAGCAGCAGGGTGCCTGGGAATTAGGGGTGTGGAGGGGGAGAGAGAGATAAAGAGAGAGAGGGGGGGAGGGAGGAGATCCATATCACCCTCAACATACATCCAGATCCGATTCTATAGAGGGAGAGTGATTCACTGCTATTGCACTGCTATTAATGACTCTTACCTAGCTGCCCACACCAGCATGATCCGCACCAGCATGCGCTGCATCTCTGGCAGTGAGGGTGTAGAAGGAGAGAGGGAGAGAGAGAGTTATGGTCAGGATATGGATATCATGTATTAATAATGCAATTAATGTCATATACCATGGGGGGAGAAAAGGAACGCGACATACTGAAGAGATGGAAACATTGTGTAGGACGAGAGTATATGGATATGTATATATATATATCCATGCATACCTGGTCTGGACAGGTATGTTCTGCCTGCTGTCCTGGGGACATCCACTATGACCTGGGGGTGGGTATATACACTATAATGGAATATATATAAATATATATATAAAAGAGAAAGTGAGATATTGCTGTCCTGGGGATATCCACTATGGCCTTGATAGAGAGAGAGAGAGAGAGAGAGAGAGAGTAAGTAGATATACTATATATATATGTATACATCTAGATATACTCTTACTATTACTCTCTTACTCACACATATATCGAGTGGCCAATACCTATGTGTTCAGCCTCTTCTATAGTTATATATATATATATATATATGTAACTATATAGCACACTGTACCTGTCTGATCAGCCTCTTCTATAGTTGAAATGTAAGCATATACACAACTGTATATATACATATATACAGCATCAAATACATATACATATAGGTATTATGAATACTGCACCTGTCTGATCAGCCTCTTCTATAGTTGTAAGGTAAGTAGATACACAACTGTATATATACATATATACAGCATCAAATGTATATATATATGAATTATGAATACTGTACCTGTCTGATCAGCCTCTTCTATAGTTGTATATATATATATATATATATGTAACTATATAGCAGACTGCACCTGTCTGATCAGCCTCTTCTTGCCCGGGTCTGCACTGGCGGCATAGTCCTCTGCCGCACCAGCACCCTCTCCCTTTTCTCTCTCTCTCTCTCCCTCAGCCCCAGACACACTCTCACCCAGCTGACTGTTGCTCTCTCTCTCCCTCTCTCTCTCCATCTCTCTCTCCCTATCTGTCTGTAGACCAGGTAATGGGGTGGTCAGCCTACAGATGCGCTGGAGGTACGCATGGCCCTCTGGGTGTCAGAATATGTGTGTAGAGAGAGAGAGAGAGAGAGAGAGAGAGAGAGATAAATACCTGGTGCCGCTCTCTGCAGTGTCCTGAGGTACTCTCTCTCCATGGAGGGGTAGTCAACGTCATAGGACTCCTGTGATAAGATGAACAGACAGGTATACACATATATATCCACAGACAGGGAGAGAGATAAGTAGTAATGGAGCGGTAGTCAACGTCATAGGACTCCTGTGATTAGATGTATATACATACAATAAGGTCCATAATACATCGAGAGACATTCAGAGAGAGAGAGAGAGGAGTAGTAATGAGGAGGGGTACTCTTCGTCATAGGACTCCTAAGGTAAGACCTCTGCAAATAATCTACTTACAAATGAATGTAAGTGATAATGCACATGTATGTGTATATATACCTGCAGTATCAGCCTCTCCCAGACATCTGCCCTGAGTGTGGCCGGGACACCCTTCCAGGCCAACTTGGCCAGGGAGGGGAGGGAGACAGGGGACTGGGGTGAGAACGAGTATCTGAGAGAGAGAGAGAGAGAGAGAGAGAGAGACAGGGTCAGCTTGGCCAGGGAGGGGAGAGAGACAGGGGACTAGGGAGAGTGTGTGTATATATAGAGAGATGTCAAGGGTAATAGAACAATGCACGGGTAAGAGGAAGGGGGAGGGGGGGGGGGGGGAACATCCTATACCACTTACCTCACTGAGTCTCCTCCTCAGTCTGTCTGCCTGTCTCTCTCTCTCTCTCTCCCCACCTGTGCCCCTTGGTGTCTGGGGTGGGGGTGTCACAGCCCTGTCCCCTCCAGTCTTCCGTCTGGCAGAGGGGAAGAACCTAGAAGTCAGTGGCATATAACACATATATACATGTGGCATGTGTATATATAAGTATAGAGAGAATACATATGTCTCCTCCTGTCTTCCGTCTGGCAGAGGGGAAGAACCTAGGTGTCAGTGAAACATACATACATGTATCATGTATGTATATAAGTATAGAGAGAATACATATGTAGTACTGCTGTCTTCCGTCTGGCAGAGGGGAAGAACCTAGACATCAGTTACATAAAACACATATATATACACGTAGTGTCTAGAAGTAGAGAGAGTATACATTTGTAGTCTAGCCTCATACCTCAGCCGCCGCCTGGGGGTCACTGTACCAACTGCCTCTACATCTCCCTGCCCATTGGAGTGCACCAGCCGGCCGGGCCTATCCCTCGCTGATCCCTCCCGCTCCTTCTCACTCACACTATTCCGCCGCCGGAACATAGGCTAGAGAGACTATAGACTATAGAGACCCTCACTATTAGTGAGAGGTCTCACTCACACAGACGCTAAAACTGCCGCTCCCTCAGCGCCCTAGCACCCCCAGCAGCACTCTGCTGAGCGGTGAACTGACTTGTAGGCTCTAGAGCACGCTAACAGGACTGCACTGGTTTTGCCTTGAAAGGACAAGACGAAACGTACTCTACACCCCTTTCGACTCAGTGGCAAAAATAGAAGTCAAAAACCAAGGTCAAAGGGGTGCAGAGTCCCTCTCTGATTTTCAAGCAGTCTCAGTCTGTTCACTGCCTAACTGAGAGTGTAGTGCAGCTGCGTACACCTTACAGCCATGCCGCGCTCGCCGTTGATGTCGCTTAGCGACCACACGCTGCAACGGGTCATTGAGGGGCTATGCTTTACGGACCAGCTCAGCATGCTATTGTGAGTGACACTGTTCCAAACTCTCTCTCTCGTTATCCCCCTCTCCCAAGATCATCACGCATACACTTTGGTATACATGTAGTTAAGATGTATTCTGTGTATATATATGATGGAGAAGGGGGGGGGGGGGTATATGTATGCATATGCAAGAGTCTTCTTCTAGGTGCTCTGCTCTCTCTGCTACTGTTGTCCCCAGAGGAGGGAGGTTTAAAGCAACGGATACACTCACCCAATCACACAACTAGATGCCCCCCCCCCCTGTCCCCTCTCCTCCTGCCCCCCTCTCTCTCTCTCTCTCTTTCCCTTCTCCCACGCTATAGTCTCACCCCAGTGTCAACAAGCGCATGCGGTATCTGGCCACTCAGTCCCTGTCAGAGGTCAGTATAATTTTATACTAGGGTTTCTATTGTATTCACTATTAATGAGTGCATATATTGCAGTTAGCCACTCAGGCACTGACAGAGGTCAGAGTGTGATGACATATTCATACACTAGCATTCATATATAGATTAGAGTGCATACATTGTGTTACCCAGTCCCTAGCAGAGGTCAGTGGATATCTCTCTCTCTCCCTATAATAGCCACTTCATCTGCCCTATTTTACTCCCCTTCCGATTCCCTTTACCTATACCCCAATACTCCTCTCCTCCGTCATTCACCGAAGTATCTGGGAAACCTTTACCCGTGAATGCCATGTATTATCTCCCTCTAGCTCTCCTCCAGCTCTCCTTTATACCCCCTTAACACCCAGACCTGTTGCTCTGACCCCTTTGATCCTTTCTTCCTCTCTCTCTCTCTCTCCCTAGCCCCTCATTCTATACCACTGTTCCTGTTTCCCCCTGTCCTTTCTTCCTCTCTCTCTCTCTGTGTGTGTCTCTAGCCCCTTAACATCCAGACTACTGTTGCAGTCACCCCTGTCCAGACCCTCTTCTCTCTCTCTCTCTCTCTCTCTCTCTCTCTCT
>BDIP01001278.1:0-11158 GCA_003568945.1 Kipferlia bialata
GGGGGGGGGGGGGGGGGGGGGGGGGGGGGGGGGGGGGGGGGGGGGGGGGGATTTACTAGAACAAACCACACATTATGGATATGCCTAACTGGTACACCCCTACCTTCCAGGGTGGGGTTAAGGCCCTCGAGAGTGTCGATGCGGTTGAGAAGCTCTGTCATCATCTCGTTGAGAGCCTCGGTCTCGTTGGCCTGGCCACCAAGGGCATCCCTGGAGTGAGACACATCAAGTACACACAAGTGACACATGCCCCCCACCTAGTCTCTGTGCTGTGCATGGACAGAGAGGTCTGGGTCTGCTTGATCAGGGTGGTCAGGGTGGTCTGGAGAGAGGCAATGCGCTCTCTCAGGGCCTGGGGTGAGGATGGGGGAAAACATGAAGACAATATGAGGAATATGTGATATTGCACTGGCAACAGATACATTTCCGCGCCAATACGTATCATACCTGTGTCTGCTCGGACACATACTCTGTGACAAACCCTGTGGATACGCTGTCTCTGGGCAGGTTGGACACCGCTGTCTGGATGCTCATAGCAGAGTCTCTGTTGCGGGTCACGGCCTGCTCAAGGGCAGAGATGGCAGGGAGGACCTCTGCCTTGACGGCGTCTGCCCCTGCCTCGATGCCCCTCTCTCTGGCCTGCCTCTCTGCCTGGGCACTCTCGGCCAGGCTGGTCTCGAGGGCAGCCACCTCCCGCTGCACCTTGGCAACCTGGTTGGACACCCCCACAACGCTGTCCCTCACCTGCTGCAGAGACCGGTCCTTGGACAGCCTCTCCTGCTTGACAGACTGGACCAGTGCACCCACCTGGCCCTGGAGGGGGATGAGGGCCGAGGCAGGGAGGGAGGAGGAGAGACCCATGGGGCCCTGGCTGCCGTGGGAGGTGGCAGAGGGGGGAGGGAGAGAGGCCGAGGAGGCAGTGGCCTCAAAGGAGGCAGGGGGCAGGGCGGGCTGGGCCTCGGCCTGTGCGTCTGCGCCCAGGGTCTCCTTGGTCAGGGTGGGGGTGGTCGCACGGGGGGCCTCCTCCTTTGCCTCTGCCTCGGTGCCTGTGGCAAGGGTGGACGTGGCCCCCAGTCTGCTGGCCTTGGCCTCCTTATCCTTCTTCTCTGCCTTCTTAGGGGCCTTCACAGCTGGAGACGTGATGCCCCCCAGGGTGGTGATGCCCTTGGCAGCCTTGGGCCCCCCCTGGGGTGCACCCAGATACACACTGGGGTTCAGGAACCACACGTCGTTGGCCGAGGCCCCCTTGTCGGTCTGGCCTCCGTGCACAACCACCCTGGGTCCGTGGTCTGTACGCACCACAGCGCAGGTGTGGGCATAGCGACCCGTGGGGGAGGAGTCGTCTGCGCCCTTGCCAGCTGACTGGGTCTGCTGCAGACGGGACCATGCGTTCCTGCCTGGCTGCAGCACCCACAGGTCACAGAACAGGGTAGACTGGGACCGGCCGCCAAACAGCACCAGCTTGGTGCCCACAGCAGCCGCAGAGTGGAAGTATCTAGGGTGAGGATTAGTATTTAGAGGTGAGGGTTGAGACGGGAACATGAAGTGCCCTGTAACTCGATAGTGCCATACATAAATACCTACCTATCATAAATACATACACATATATATATAACATATATATACGGAACTGGTCCTGGTATGGGGGTACCTTGCAGCTGGGTGGGTGCCCTGGATGGGTAGGGTGCGCCACTTGGCAGAGCTGGGGTTCAGTGCCCACACGGCCTGCTGCACCTCTCTGCCCTGCACACTCTTCCCCCCCACCAGGATGACCTCCCTACCCACGGTGGAGAGGCTGTGGCCATAGCGGGACTCGGGCTCATTGTTCCCATTCTTCCCGCTGATCCTGCGCCATGCCTGCCTGTCGCCGTTGAAGCACCAGAGGTCGGCCAGGTCCTTGTCGACACTGCACCGGCCCCCAAACATCAGCATCTCTCTGCCCACAGTGGTGCATGCATGGAACCCACGGGGACTGGGGACATCGCCCATACCTGGCTCAATCTTAGTCCAGGCCTGGTCAGCTATGCTGAACACCCACATGTCGTTCTGATACTCTCCACTCTCCCCCACACCTCCGAATATGTACATGTGATTGTCAATGACCCCAGCGCAGTGTCCGTAACGGGCACCGGGCCCATCTCCCTTCATCTCCTGCCACTCGCCTGTGTTAAGAGTCACTTCTTATACCATGAAATAATGAATACAGACGGCATACTCACCTGTGGATAGATCCAACTGCCTCACATCAGCAAAGGACCGCCCTTCGGCATTCCTTCCTCCATAGATGAGCATGGTGGACCCGGAGATGCAGCAAGTGTGGTGAACCCTCCCAGCTAGGGCAGGGGTAATGTCCTGGTACTCATACCATCCCGAGGCACGCCGCCCTTGGGCTAGACTGCCGGGCCTGAATGTGAGGTGAACAACCAGATAGTAACTCTGGCTATGTTGCGTGATAGAGCGAAAAGGGTGGAACAATGGAGCTCTTAGGACATCAAGTCATGAATACCCCCATATACAAGAGAAAACAATGCATGAACCCACAGAAAACACATAATGAGTCAAGACTAGATCAAAGATAATATTCTGCACACTCCCACCTCTTAATACGAGATCCCGGCAGACCAAAGTGAACCTTCGACATTGTTTCAATATAACAGAAGCCTTTGGGAGCTGGACAGCAGCCACTAGGTCTGTATGAACACGTAGCGAGCCGGAATTCAATCACTCTAAAAACAGAAAAAGGGGTTAGAGCGACAAAAAGAAATACTAACCAATGGGACGCGTAGTCTCCCATGCATCCATATGGCCAATTGAGCCCGTTGGCTTCACTCATTGGCTCATTGGCTCTCCTTATATCCTTTGATATATTCGGCGCCAATAACAAATCGTCGCTTGGCACTAGTATTGAAGAAAACAGAACCTACGAAAGCCAACTACATCAATCATACAATTCCATCTAATCTAACACTGCTCTTTATGAACAACTACACGATCACCTGTATGACCTACGGTGGTCCCTGGCTCTGTCTCTGTCCCTCTCGTACCTGTCTGCCGCCCTGTCTGCCCCTGCGTCATGCCTCCCCCTGTCGTCACTGCCCCTGTCGGGTGTGCACACCAGGGCGTGGGTCATGAGGGCGGGGGTACCCCTCTGCTTGAACAGGTGCACGGCCTGCATCACACCCATGTTCAGACCCTGGCCGTGGCCCTCACCATCCTCATCATCGCCCCTAGCGGCTGCGGGGTTGAAGACGGGCAGGGCGTAGTTCTCCTTCTTGGTGGAGGCAATGGCCATGTCGAACAGCTCCTCCTTCTCCTTGGCCCCATCCTCCTCGGCTCCCTCTCCCTCTCCCTCTCCCTCCTTCTGGTCCATGGGCACGTCGCCCCCCTCCTCTCCCTCTGGGGCCTTCTCCTCCTCGCTCTCCTCCTCGCCCCTCTCCTTCCTCTCCCGGGCGGCCCTGGCCTTCTCCTTGGCCTTCCACTGGTTCTCCTTGGCCATGGCGTCTGCAGAGGCCTGGTACCGCATGCACATGAGCGACATCTGCTCCACCAGCAGCTTGTCGTCCCTCTCGGCCTTGGCAGAGGGAGTGTCGGACAGGGCGGGGGTGCCTGTGGAGGACGGGTTGTTGCGCCTGATCTCTGTGGTCAGGTGGGTCAGCACCCGCTCCTCCTGGGACTGTGGGATCTGGCACTTGATCGCAGTGGTGCCTGGGGAGAGAGCTGGCAGCTGGGGGAGCACACGGTAGCAACGCAGCAGACCGTCACAGGAGTCGTATGACACAGCCGCAACAGCTCCAAGGACGTCTAGGCGCTTCATAGTACCGAAGGCATTGCAGAACTTGCCCAGAAGGTCGGTGGGTAGGGACCTGGGGAACCCAGTGAGGAGCAGCCTCCAGTCCCTGCCCTCGGGGTCTGTGGTGTCTCTCTTGCACACATCAACCATCACCTCACGCATCAGAACAGACACATCCACGGGGGGGATGCGCTTAGCAGCAGGAACCCCCACAGGCATAGCACCGGGGATGCTGGCTCCAGGCAGACTGGCGGGGCCCACACCACCCATGGGAGCGGCCTGGCCAGGGACAAAGTGTCTCTGAGGCATGGATATATTACGCAGACGCTGACTCTCATAAGCCTGTTCCTGGGATGACATCCCAGGCATCATATCACCCTGTGGCATCATGGGCTGGGCGTAGGATCCGGTACCTAGTATAAGAATGTATATTCCCCCACGAACAGAGCACAGAAAGAATAATACCTGGTATGTTCTGAACGGGAACTGTCGGCTGGGGAGCGGGTCCAGTCCCAGGAATGTACTCAAGAGGCTTGGACTCATCTGAAGGTCCATCTATAGCCTGTGGAGCCTCAGAAGTGCCTGGAACATGTGAAGCAACAGGAGGAGCGGCCTGGACGGGCCTAGGAATCGACACACTCTTACTGGTGGGTCCAGTGGAAACTACACTGGTGATTTCGGGCTGAGGTGCCCCTGGAAGCCCTGGCTGCATCTTTCTCCTAGAACGACAGCTGAAGAGGCAGGCTGCCTCAGGCAGGCTCTGAGCTCGAAACCCTTTCAGCAAAAATGCTGGTCATTGATGATGACCTATCTGGCACTCTCTACTTAGTAGACTACGGGATGTCCACCAATTCCCTTTTCGAGCGGCTGCCGCAACTTAGAGATTTCCAGTGGCGGTTAGACCTCCGGGTATCAGATGCTGCTGGGTCTGCGGCGCCTGAGCCTGTGTATGTACTTAGCTTTGTGGTAGAGAATGACGGTGAGGATAGAGAGGTGTTCTTAGAGGCCGACCATGCTGCTCTGAGGAACTTTTCTGATATTCTGGATCAGATGCTCAGAGATGCCCGCTCTGGGCACGCTAGGAAGATGATGAGGGACGTGGCTTGATCAGTGTCCACTCCCTCCCTGGGATTACAGCTCCTCCCACCACACTGGAGTCAGTCACGGGGCACTGATGGCTGCACAGCTTCCAGACGGTATAGTATCGTGTTGAGTCCCTGGATAGTGAGGACTCCATGAACCTTCCTCTCCATTGAGGAGAGTACCCATTATCCAGTGTGTGTAAATACAGTCTGGATCCTCTGAACCTATTGTGGAATAGCAGATATAGAAATAGATAGCTCTGTGTTGTGTATCCCTTAAGTGCTTTATATGTACTGTGTGACCCTCCAACTGGGAGTAGTATTTGGCCTTGTATCACAATCACAAGCAAGAACCCTTATCAAAAAGTGACACTGTGTTGACACCCCTCTCCACTCTCGTACCACTATCACTGGGATGGATCCCTTTGCCGTGAACCAGATCTCTGCTGAGGACCGTAACTATTGGCCGGACATTCCCTATAGCGCAGAGACGGAGGACAGGGGATATCAGGTGGGTACACACCCTACTGTATACTCCTGGTATGTATATCTTGTACCAGTGACCCCAGGTGTCTGCCGATGCCCTCGAGGCTATGCACGGTCTCCCCTTGGTCGTGGCGTCTGTGACAGAGGTATCTATCATTGGTTGACTTAAACACAAGGGACTGGTATATGTATCTATATGCACTCATCCATCAGGCGTGTCCCCTGGTCCACAGCATGGCAGCAGTCCCCCAGGACCCCACAGCAGACAGCGATGTGATTGAGGTGCCCTGCGATGGGTGGGTGGTGGCGCTCTCCCCCTCCCTCCAGACATGTTTCCTCTACCCTAGGCACATGCACGTGGACGTCCCAGAGCCAAGGTATTGGGGCACCCTCAGTGTATCTCAGGGCATATCTGGATGTCTCTACATATACTTGTGTTCTTCTCTCAACTCCAGGTTACGGCACTCCACCCAGGCACTGATCAGGTCGATAGTGGGCACTCTCAAGCCCTCCAGTGTGCTCATTCTCGATGCTGTACCCAGCACAGGCTTCGGAGGCCTCTTCTTCCTGTCGTCCAACCCACTGCCCCACCCCCTTGCCCTACCTCCCCGCTGCACCCTCAGTCCTGTGGCCGGGTCGGTGGTCAGGGCCTGTCTAGGTACAGATGGAGATGTCCCATTCACAGCTGCTGTCGTTGCCCCCTCCGAGCACCTCCCCCCCACCATGTCCCACCATGCATGGGCAGACCCCTCCTTAACTAGCCGTGCCGCTGCCACTCCCTATGTGGCACAGATGGAGGGCCTGGTCGGGGCAGCGGGGACACCCCGTCGGACAGTAGTGCTGGCTGCTACCAGACGCGTAGTCAGAAACACCCTGGACTGTGCCATACCCGCCATGTATCTGTGATGCTTATTCATTATTATTTGTTATTTGCTTGATGTCGTACCTGGGGCATTGTATATAAACTAGCGTGGACTCTGAGAGTAGAATATTAATAGCTACACAACTCGATGAGGTCAGGTCTGCTGAGGCTCAGCCTGAGCAACTTTGAACGATAAAAAACACAAAAGGGTTAGGTAACTCTATGCATACGACAGTGCAGACACTAGATCTCTGGCCTATGTCTTCTCTCTGTATCTGACTCTGATGACTTGTGACTGCTGCCCCCTCTGTGGGAATGAAGAAACAGAGACCTATGGTGTGAGTAGAGATGAGGTTCGGTACCTGTCGTGTCCTGTTTGCCGCCTCGTATTCAGAGATAGGTATAGGCTCCTCTTATATAGATCTATTATTAATATTACTGTGATCTTCATATGAATCTCTCTCTCTCTCTATGTCCCTCACCCTCAGGTCTATGTTGCTCAGTGAGGAGGAGGAGAAGGAGCGCTATGCCAAGCATGAGAATGACCCAGCTGATACAAGGTAGGATAGCTCTCTTTTCATTCTATCTCCCTCTTTATACTCAGATACCGTAAGTTCCTGGCCCGTCTGTGGCACCCTGTGAGAGACCGCCTGAGGACACTGTCTGAAGGAGGTACGGTTATGTCTCTCAGGAGGTGTTTCCCTACACACCAATCCCAGTTGGTTTGAGTCCCAGATTGTACTGGATTGTCAATACCTTCATAGATAGGAGTTCCCTCACTATCAGCCAGCCTGAAGGGCATTGACTTTGGGGCCGGGCCAGGCCCCACCTTGAATCTGATGGCCATGGAGGACGGGTACCCGTGTGTGACGTATGACCCATTCTTCAACCCCGACAGAGAGGCAATCACCCGGCAGTATGCATTCGTCACATGCTCTGAGGTACCGCTCGATTACTCTTGTATAATCTTTCTGATACGGCCTCTGTTCCCTTCCCTTCCCGTCTTTCAAGGACATCCAGCAACTAAGCGGCAGGTTGTAGAGCACTTCAACAAGGTCTCGGTAGATATGGCACTTCTGACGTCCCTGGTATGTCCTGCTCCATCCTGTCTACCCCATCGCTCACTCTTCAGTAGGGTCTGGTCTGTATATGTCTCCCCCCTCACCCCCCAGGTTGAGCCGGGTGGCCTCCTGGGCATCATGACATCGAGACACTTTGAGGACACAAACATACTCAAGGTTTGTACATCTGTGGCAATTGACTGCTTAATTACCACTTTGTCAATCACTGCTCTGGTTCCCCCTCACTTCAGTGGCATTACAGAGAGGACCCCACACACATATCCTTCTTCCACAACGACACTGTTGCGTATGTTGCAAAGCAGTATGGCTTTGAAGAGCCTGAGTTTGTGTCCAAGTCTGTGGTGCTGCTTAGGAAGAGGACCGAGGATGCGTGCTAGTGGTAGATGTGGTATTTTGTACCTTTCGGTCTGTGTAGTACAATGTAGAATCTATCTGGTATTGATCTCCGATGATGTGGGTTACGATGCTTTTGCAGAATAACCAACATGCAGGGTATCCCAATCCAGTAAGACATCCAGTATTTGTTCTCTTATGTCCATGATATGCCCAGTGAAGTGGGAAAGTGGGACGTGACGATTCTCAGTTTGCCACGTGACGCAAACGATAACCGCGTAAGAAATGAAAAACCGAAAGGGGTTTAAGTTATGACCAAAAAAGTCTGAACCCTTTGGTGAGTTTTCATACGAGCGTTCTCTCAGCCCTAGTAGAAAGAAATGACCACTAGACACATCAAGAACGTTGTGGTTGGTGACGGAGCTGTCGGTACGTGGATTATCTGTATTTTAGAGTCATTAATTTGTTCTTTCTGTTTGCAACACTTATTCTGTACTATGTTTTCTGTTTCAGAGGGAAATTAAGTTGTCAAGCGTTCTACCAGTCATTCCTTTGGTTGTTGTTATTATGTTGTTGCAGTGTGTATGATAAGTTATTGTGTAGAGCTATATGTGTTCAAACACTGTTATTTCTGCCTTCCTCCCACTCCAGGTAAGACATGCCTGCTCTGGGTCTATGCCAACAACGTACGTAAGTTTGAGCCCCTCACCTTCGCGCAGTTCTATATTGTTTTTGTCCCTTCATAAATATGTCCCCTGCCTCTCAATTCAGCCTGCATTCATTCTTCACATTGCAGTCAGTGGTCGATACTCTCTCTGTTGTACACACAACTCAAGATGATGTGATCCCTTCCCAACGTTTGCTCTTCTCCACATTACACCTTATCCCAGGCCTTCCCCGAGGACTACGTGCCCACTGTGTTTGACAACTACTCTGCCAACGTGCTTGTGGACAACAAGACCATCAACCTCGGACTCTGGGATACCGCCGGTCAGGAGGATTACGACAGGCTGCGCCCCCTCTCCTACCCTGGAGCCCATGTGTTCATCATCTGCTACTCCGTGGACAACCCCACCTCATACGAGAACGTCCTCGACAAGTGGTACCCCGAGGTGTCCCACCACTGCCCCAACGTGCCCATCATCCTCGTAGGTATGTACGCATGCAGACATATAGGCATGATGTAAGATATCCAACTGGATGAGACAGGAGGTGGTCACTAGTGTGTTATGTCTTGTCCCTTTTGCCTGGTATAGCCAAGTGTGTTATCACAGTATGTGCTGTCTGACCCCCTAGGCACCAAGTCCGATCTGCGTGAGGAGCCCTCCGTGGTTGAGAAGCTGAGGGCCAAGGGCCAGTCCCCCATCACACCCGCCCAGGGAGAGGCCCTGCGCAAGAAGATTGGGGCTGTGGACCACGTCATCTGCTCCGCCAAGACCCAGTACAACGTCAAGGCTGTCTTCGACTGTGCCATCCGCTCTGTGCTCCAGCCCGCCAAGGCCGCTGATGCCGGGTTCAGGTGCCCCCTGATGTAAGGAGGGACCCCCCCCCCCCTTCCCCCCCACTCCTCATCACTCCCCTGATCCTTGTGTCCTGTATTGGCTTGTGAGGGTCATTTTTGGACCTGTATTATTGTGACTGCTTGTGTCACTGCTAATAGATCACGCATTGTGGTTATCCTGGGAGTCGATATATGTATCCAGATACTTCAAGTGGTTCCATCCGAGTGGTACAAAGTACACTTAATATATTGAATCCAGGCGCATGGCCTTCCGTCACGGTTGCAGAACAACACAACATCTGCCTCCAATAGTGGCTCTCCAACACACCACTCCCATATATATACGTATATATGTATGTATGACACCCAATAGGGAGAGTGATCGGCTCCTTACGCGGGAGGGTGTAAATACGAGACAGAGCAATGGAAGTACCCAGAACAAAGATATGAGTCAACATCACTATCACAGGTCCCAACCACACACTCTTACATAGAGTCCCCCACCCATATCACTGGTTGGGCTCTGGGGCCAGCAGCATGCGGGGGATGGCGTCTGTGATGGGGTAGACGGTGCCGCACCCCGGGCAGGTCAGGGTCCCGGTCTGGACCTCCCTCACAAACAGGGCGTTGAACAGCGCATAGAGGAAGGCCTCGTCGGAGGCAGGGTCGTCGGGGAGTGTGGCAGGAAGAGACCCCAGGACGTCGGTCCACCCCAGGCCCTGGATGGCGGCTATGAGGCCAGGGTAGTCCAGCCGGGGCAGGAACCTCACAACGTGCTCGGGCACAAACTCCAGGCCCTCAATGTCGGAGAAGGCCTCGGCCTGCAGCTCCAGCATGCGGTCCTCGATGCCACAGGCAGGGACACTGCAGGTCAGGATGTTCAGCATGATGAGCTTCATCTCTGGCGACGGTAATCCAGAGAGAGTGGTCCAATATCATGTTGTCAGATACAACTGTTTTTGCTTTCGTGTCCTAAGGGTTCACTTCAGAGCAGTGAGAGCCTTCTCACACTGCTCGGCGTCCCTGCCCTGCACCACATACCCACTTATACTGAACCCCTACGCCGCTTGAGTCATGTCGTTCTTCCGCCGGAAGGAGAGGCAGCCTGCCGAGGTGCTGCGTGCCATCAGGGACAACCTGCTGAGTGAGGACGGGGGGCCCCAGGCCAACCCCGGCGTCAGTGCCCGGCTGGACAGGTCCCTGGCCGTGCTCAAGGAGATGCTCTACGGAGACGAGGTGGGTGGGAATCGGTTATGGTACGGGTGCGTTGAGTTGGTGTTGCTCTCTTAGACTGACACTAGGCAGCCCCCGACACCGACCTCTACACAGAGCTTGTGCACCAGGCACTTCAGACAGATGTGGTGTACCTGCTCATCTCCGACATGGCCTCTCTCTCCTTCGAGGGCCGCCACGATGCAGTGCAGTGCATATCAAGCCTCGTCAGGTGGGTCACTGTACTGCAACCAGTGTTTCTGTTTGTACAATATAGTGAAGTTGATCAGGTGACTCTTCATGCTCTATTCTCATCCCAGGCGGTGCAAGGATGAGACCAGAAGTAGGCGGTCTCTCACCGAGGTATGCATAGTGATTATCACTATTCTCTATGTGTCTCTCTGTTGTCCGTCGCTTCAACCATATGTGTATCCATCCTTTGCAGTCCAGCACACAATCCAGTCCTTAGATTGTAGTGGGCATATGGTGTTCCGACCCTCCATTCCCTGTGTACATCCATCTGTGACCATGCCTCATGACCCTAGGACTACATCCTCAACACCCACCCTGACACCCTTGCCCTGCTGGTCAGGGGGTACGGGGTGCCTGACATCGGCCTGGCCTGTGGCCAACTCATCAGAGAGTTCATGCGCCACAAGGCCATCCTCGAGGCATTCCTAGGTGCGGTGCGGTGGATGGTATATATATGAGGGGTGGCACTATGAGTGTATCAGAGGCTATTACTCTTCCCCATTCATCCTCCCCCCCCCCCCCCCCCCCCCCCCCCCCCCCCCCCCCCCCCCCCCCGTT
>BDIP01001279.1:0-11149 GCA_003568945.1 Kipferlia bialata
GCGCTGTATTTGTTGGGGGGGGGGGGGGGGGGGGGGGGGGGGGGGGGGTCAGTGGTCAGTGGTCACGATGATGACACCGACCTGCACTCCAATCATGTGGAACCCAGAGTAGTGCCTGCCACTGAGGCCGATGCTGTCCAGGTCATTGAACCTGGGGTGAGGGAGAAACAGAGAATTCTTGTGTGACTCAGACATCACTCATACATATTGACTGAATGACATGGCACTCAGAGAATAGTCAGAATGACAATACACACCTCAGACAGAACTGGGGGCAGATGAGAGGGTTGGCGGGAGGCTCAAGCTCTCCTGAGAGTGAATAGAGAGCTGATACACAACAAGGCAGAGATTGTGCATATGCTTTGCATCACAAGGATGCACCACATCGAAACATATCAAAAGAGGGAGATAGAGAGGCTAAGGGTGAGTGGCACCTGTCACGCAGTATGGCTGGAAGCACTGGATGCCAGCGGCGGTGAACTCGCAGTCGTCTCTCCACCTACAATCAGATGGGCAGCCATATCGCAGTCAGTATCAGTATCAATCAGAGTGCACTATGGCATCGTCATAATCATCAATATATATACGCGTGTGTGTCTCTAACCTGGCGACGACCGGGTAGCGGGGGATGGCTGTGTGTGCCTTGGGGGTGGTGGCCTCCATGGTCTCCTGGATGGGTAGAAGGTATATATATGCGGGAAGGTAGCAGCGATATCATATCAGAATACACACCTGGAAGGTGGCCCATGCCTGGGGGACGTCAATCTTGACGCCGTCCTCGCCAAACCCAATGCCGCAGCCCTCGCCCACAAAGGTGTACTCCTCCACACAGGAAGGGTCGCCACACTTCATGGCAAGGCCCTCCTCCTCGGACCTGGACTCGTGGTGCCAGTACCACTTGGTGCATGTGGGGCACCTGGCGCGGACATAGTTGAGGCGCTTGAAGACCTCTGTGGGGTAGCACTTGTTGTACTCGGAGGTCTCATCTGCGAACACGGGGTACCACTTGTCCTTCAACTCGCGCGTGGTGACGGTCTGAGTGAGAAGCCTACATTCATTGATCATTCATAGAGAGTATACATGCCAGAATAGTCGTACCACTTCAGGCCCAGCATCCTTTGACATCCTGATGTCGGTCAAGAGATGCATATCTGTGCCCAGACACAGCGCCCTTATCCTAAAAAAACTAATTCAATATGTTGCTCTTTTAGCTATTTGGTCACTAAGTTAAGGTTTGGTTCACTTGTGAGTAACCCTTCGATCTATGCCACATAGTCTCAGGTTCTAACCGATATCCCGCATCTGAAGGGTCTTCGGAAGGTATTTGCACCACACATCCCGCCTCCATCTGTCACTATATTTCACACCCAGATCCAGCAACAGTAGGGACAGTCTGCGGTCACTCAAGTCAGATCGTCTCAAAGTACAACCGTCATTGGTGTCTCTTACCTCCAGGCCAGTGACTGAAGACGGGTTATTGCTAGGACTGAGGCCCATGTCACACTCCGAACCCACGCCAGCACCTTGCCTAAGTCCAGGTAGCCTCCAATGTATATATCTATTGAGTCTATTCGTCCAGTGTGTAAACTATACCCATCTTCCATGCACTTTGAGTTGCGTGTTAGATGTATATCATATCCTCCTGGTAGGCCAGGGTTTCGCCTTGATGTATAACAATCCGGCTACTCACGTATCCTTGTTTGTCATACCACTCCTCATAGCTCTCTATGCTTGTCTAATATAAGGTGAGATGCATGGGGAACCCACAGATGCTCAGTCTATGACTGTGGAGCAGCTGCGTGCCCTCACAACTGCCCAGCAAGAGAAAATTGACAGGCTTACGGCTGTTCTAGAGGAGGTACTTTTGTAACTATTTATGGACTCGATATCTTGCGTGTGTTTTGAAATAATAAACACTGTGTGTACTTGTGAGTTGTGAGGGGTATAATACAATGCTAGTTGCACTCTCACTCCAGGGTCTTGTCCCGGATGCGGCTGTGACGGCATACGCTCAGTGCTGTGCCGACCTTGACCTCAGTGGCACCTCAGTCTCCTTCACGGGTGGCATTGTTGACATGGATAACGTGATTGTGCCTGGGATGGAGAAGGTGTATTTGAGACCCTGCTACTCGAGCATTGTCGCTCTCTTGCTCCATCAGAGTGGTGTTGGAAAGGACCTCACCCCCACTTCGGGAATATCACAGAGACAGTTTGTCCTGGGGACCCCAGGGACAGGCAAGTCCGTCTGCCGTAACTTCGCCTGCGCCACCCTTGTGAAGGAGGCACGCGACAAGCATACGCCAGTCTACATCATGTTTGAGAAGACCAGAGATGGAGACAGGGTGGCTACACTCGTGGTGCACGTGTCGGCCGAGGGAGATGTGTCGGGGTACAGGGTACCCGCTAGCTCTTTGAGACTGATGTCAATGGTCGATGAGTGGGTTAAGGGTGCTTTAGTTGTGTCACTTATTGACGTCTCGGATGGGGACTACCGGAGAGGGTGCACAGTCAACGAGTATGTTGTCAGGTGGTATTTCTCGTCTCCTCACAAGAAGCTCTACAAAGACAAGGACCGGCGCAAGAATATGGCAAATGACGTGTTCATGGAGACATGGACACTGGCAGAACTGCAAGCAGCACGGGAGAGTATGTTTCAGAGAGTGGATGAGGTAGTGACCAGGGGCTGGAGTATCAGTGAGGCCAGGGAGGCTGTGGTGCCGATAGAGTCAGTGTCTGAGTGTGTCTCCGTCCCTGGGAGGGGAGAGACATCGTGCAGTGCCAGCGCTCTGAGGGCTGGGCTGGGCCCAGACCAGGGAGACGATGGTGACGTGGTGGGGCAAGACTGGACTCAATATCCTGGGAGGTCCTCTGGCAGCAGACTGTATCGGATGGAGGGCTCTTTCCCCTTGGTGAAGACTGGTGATGTCGTGCTGGTCGCGTATTCAGAGCCTGCCGGTCTCACGGCCGCTGCGCTGGTGGAACACCGTTTTGCTCACTTCGGCGGGTCTGCCCGGGCTGTTCTTGCAGGCCCCCTGTGCACCCTCCTATTCCTAAAGGAGGCATTGGACATGGCTGAGTTCAGGGAGGAGCTGGCAACTACCTTGAAGAGAAGTGCAGAGACCCTTGCGAGGATATCAGATCACTCTTTGATCCATATCTCCCCTTCTGCCGGCAGGCTCTTGGCCAGATATCGCTGGGCTAGCCCCTTCATACGCCACCTTGTGTGTGTGGCTGCCAGCACTCGGCACGATACCAGGATCCACGACCCCATGTACTCCCAAAGGTGGCATGGACACAGCACCACAGGAATGCTATTGGGAGAGCTCTGGATGGAGAGATTTCTAGCAGGGGGTCGTGTGGGTAGAGTATTTAACCGCGCAGCCGTGCGGAAGACACACCGAGGGCTGGAGGATAACTCCATCTCCACCCACTGTGTGAGTACCTGTATGGAACAGTACCATGTACAGACACATTGGCACTGGTCTGCTCGTATGGGAGAGGCGGTCATTGCCGGTCTCCAGAGGGTGACCCCGGATATGACAGGACCACTCAGTACTACAATGCCATTGTGAGGAGAGTTGCTGGTGAGGGCCCAGCGGGTACTGTGTCAGGGTTTGTGTTCGTCCTGCCCCCAAGGAGGTACGTCGAGTGGGTAGTCCAGAGGGTAGGTGAGGGACCTGCTGCTCGACTCCCTCAGTTCGCTGCGTGTCCTGGCGAAACAGACAAGACTGCTAGGTTTCTTGCTGGGTCGGTGAATAATGGAATGGGTAGAATGTAGAACAGTGTGGCAGCAGTGCCGCAGCACAGGGACAGGTGCCTTCACCCACAGGCCATCTGGAATTACAGTGAGTATTCCTCTTTCGGAATGACTAGTATGCGTCTGATACATATTCCTGCGATGTATGACATGGTTTTGACTAACATCAGGTGTTGGCTGCGAGACAGCGTTGTAGAGAGAAGCACCTAGACCGAGACACCAGTGGCTGTATCATCTGGTCGTTGTGCGGTGGTTAGGTGTTGGGTTCAGGTATGATATCATGGTGTCCACTGGGCTTCCCTATCAGCGGTTGGTTTGAATACGTGCTCTCTCTCTCTCTCTGGACACCCATATTCCAGTCCCATCTGGGTCTGGGTCATGGGACAGGAGGCTGGTACTGTGGGATACCATGAAGAGGAGATCGGTTGCACCAGCTGACTTACACTGTACTATGATGTACTCGTCATGTATTCATTCACTATCGTGTATATAGAGAGTAGGGGATACCAGGCAGACGCGTGTCTCCAGCAGCCGGGCCGACCTCAGTTGAGCTGACCAGTCAGTGTCAGGCAGGCCCAGTCTAGACTACAGTCGTCCAGGACCCCAACCCTGGAGAAAGTGAGACTTGAGGCTGGTGTAGGGAGACTCTGTAGTAGTGGCCCACTCTATTGATAAATGCGCGGCCTTGATGTCGCCCTAATTCACAGTCATATTCTTCTCTCCAATACCAACTAGACGGATAGTTGGTTGGTCCACAATGATATACAATCGTGAGAGTCTCATCATGATGAGACTCACTCAACCGTCCCTGAAGTGAGTCACTTCAAGTGACACACTTAGTCCCACCAGCCCTGGCAAAAGTATTCATAGCGTATAGCGTGATATTTGGGTTACTGCATACAAGCAGTTGCCTCCTGTCTCCTTTCTTCTAGGTGTCTGCAGCCCCAGGAGCCCTAGGTCAGTGCACCCGTAAAGCCATTTGCCGTCTACTACAGAGTTCCAGGCCAAAGTGACTTTAAGAGAGACGTTGGAATCATGCAAACGTCATTGAATGGCATGTTCAGAAGCTCAAATTGAGCTGCTCAATGAGTACCCCACAGGGTCCCTGTCAGGGACAGTGTTGGCCTTAGAGGAATCTGTCCTGAGAGTCCAGAGTTCACATTCACAGTTCATCACTGAAGTGAGAACCATTCAAGCCTCATCAAAGTTTGATAATCAAACCATGAGAGCCATGCCTGGAATGGATGGCTTTGGTGTCTTCCTCTCCTATCTCCAGCCACCTGTGCACAGACACCGTCTGGGCATCGGTCACATATCTGAGGGGCAGAAGCTCTGTCGCAGAGCCGTCACTCAGACACTCAGGTTGAGTGAAAATACACTGGTGACAGACCAACAATCAATCAAAACTAATCAGAACGCACTGTTTACACTCCAGAGTCCGAGAAGAGTCATACTTTATACCAGAGTTGTGGTGCTGGGAGCCTCCCAGTGGGAGGAACAAATGTACCACAGTTGTTGACCAGAGTGTGTGGTCACCATCACAATAGGCTGCATTAGCATTGTCTCTGTCCTCATCAACATATACTCTACGCGATGCATCAGAATTGGATTTTCAAATCTTAGCGTAGTGCTATTTGAGGTTAATGGGTTCGCTGAGCGAACTTCACTCATACCCATGACCGGACTCCGGTCCGGAGTGGTTGTCATCGTCTATATAGACGACGTATTGATGGCCTGCTCCTCCCGTCGTCGCCTCCTACACACTCTCCACCTGATACGGTTGACGTCTCCTCTCCTCGGTCTGGGGAGGCAAGACAGAGTGGACACCGACACAGAGACTCGAGTACCTCGGCCTGATCGTGGACACCCTCAAGGGCACCCTCGCCGTGCCGGTCGACAAGGCCAGGAGGCTAGTGTCCCGGATCAAGAGGCTCGTCTCCACGGCTCGCCCCAAGAGCCGGGACATCCAGTCCCTCTGCGGCTCCATCATGTTCATCCGCCCTGCGTGCCCTGCGTGCCTGCTGCGCCTGAGACCCCTGCAGAGCGCATCCGGTCAGAAGGGGAGAACACCTCTGCCCCAGCCAGCTCTAGAGGCCCTAGACTGGTTCCTCCTCCAACTGTAGCGTCCCCACCTGCCCAGTGCCTCCTTCCTCCCACCATCCACGTCGTTTTGGATTACGACCACTGCCACGATGCATCATTGGGGACAGTACTCTGGTTCCAGGGTCAGAGAGTAGACTCTGCACAGGGTCCTCTCCTCTTAGAGGATCCCTCTTCAATAGCAGGGAGGCCCGCACATCATGGTGGCAGAGGGCATGGCCCGCAAGCACGCTCTCTCCCGCTGGGAGACCCGTCTGGCAGACAGTGGTCTGGCTGGTAGACAACGTGGCGACACTTGCCGTGGTGGCGAGGGGATCCACCAATGCCCCACAAGCCTAGTAGACATAGGCACGTGGTGTGCAGACTGGCAGATACCCACAGCATGCCGCCTGTCCGGCCGATAGGTCAGTAGTCAACTGGGATGCAGACGCCCTCTCCCGCCACCAACCCTCCCCCCTCCCGATCCCAGAGGGGCACAGGCTAGTGCAGCGCTTCGGCCATCCCCAGGTCCTATGGTCGACAGTAGAGGATGTGATGCTGGCACAATCCTAGGTGCTCCCCGTGTACGCCCCTGGAGAGACAGACGCCTCCTATGGTGGGACAACCCAGCACATATTCTCGAAAGTGTATTTGTCTAGGTAAAAGAGCTCAATGCAGGCAGTCTAGCTGAACCCTTAACACATCTCTACCAAAAACAATGGCTCTCTGTGAAGCAAGCCAAGAGACAATGAAGACGCTCCTTCTGGATCAAGTAGAGGCTATGGCTGACGAGAATGACCAGTTGGATGTGACCGAGGAGGTTGAGTCCTGTAGGATGTACCCCAACGAGCTCCCACAGGTTGGAGACACCGTTGTTGTGAGGATCGTGAATGTGACCACGACAGCCTGTTACGTTGTCCTCCTGGAGTACAACAACATCCAGGGAATGATTCTGTTCTCTGAGTTCACCCGTCGTCGTATGCCCAGTGTGTCTAAGTACGCCAGAGTGGGAAGGACTGAGGTTCTTGAGGTGCTCCGTGTGGACCCTGTGAAGAAGTACATCGATCTCAGGTACTGATATTATGGTACTTAGTTGCAGGGATTGTTATATTTCCGCCATGGTTCTTCCTGTGTATCATGTAGTGTGTGGCCACATTGTGTGGAAGTTGTTTGTATAATGTGTGTATCTCTCCTCTCTGTGTCCTCACCTGACTTCCAGCAAGCGTAACCTGCAGCCAGACGACACATCTGATGCTAATGTCAAGTTCCAGAAGAGTACGTGTGTGTTTCTGTCCTTCTTCTGTTCTCTATGTATCATTTGTTCTTCCAACTCACTATAGGCAAGATTGTGCATTCCATCATGAGGAGGCTTGCTACCATTGTGGGCAAGACCCATGAGGTACAAGAGTTGTGATACTAGCAGTCGGTCTAAAGTGTGGTTCAAGTGATGCCTATACTCCCTCCCTTCTCTTCTCCTGACCTCTAGGAGACCTGTGAGGCTGTGTCCTGGCCCGTGCACACCTACGGCACCCAGGACTCTGTCAACATGCATGCCTACGACATCCTCAACCAGTCTCTGTCCGACCCCTCCATCCTCGAGGCAGCAGGTCAGCAGCACGGGCTCTCACTCTTCTGCGACATCCCCCATCTGATCACTGATCACCAGGCATCACCGACGCTGATGTTCGCGCCAAGCTCCTGGACCTTCTCAGGAGGAAGCTGGCCCCCAAGCAGGTAGGGTCAGGCCGGTATCCCAATCACGGTGTCCTTTGTTATGTCGGTCATTCATTCCCTTTGTGTATTCCGATGAAGATGTACTGCTAGTGATTCTCTCTGACTGTAAGGTTGAGATCCGTGCTGAGTTTGAGGTCACCTGCTACTCCTACCTTGGAATCGAGGGAGTGAGGCAGTCTCTCATGGCCGGAGAGGAGTTTGACAGGGAGAACTCGCCCTCGGATGCCCCTCTGGAGGTCAGGCTGGTCGTGCCCCCCAAGTACACCATGGGAGTCAGGTATGGACTGTGTCTGTGTCTGATCTTGGATCCAGTGGTGTCGGGTGTATATATCTGTATGCACTGTATTTAGTGAGGCTGAAGCACATTTTGTAATTACCTTATGTACTTCTATACATGCACCTGACCCCCCAGGACCTTCGACGCTGCCTCTGTGACCGGCAGGATGAAGGGAGCCCTGGGGGCCATTGCTGCCAAGGCACAGGAGGTCGGCGGCACATACAAGCTGCTCAAGACCCCATACGCCGTCAGGAACTCTGAGTGAGGCGGATCAGGATGGGAGCATACCATTCATTTGTTGTATACTGTGACCTGTGTGTCTTCAGTACTATTCTCAACATGGGGCACATGGCGGTGTCAAAACATTAAATTATTGTGAGTCATAGTGAGCCCTGGGATCAAATGGTGGACCCATGATGGTGGATATATGAAGCCCTTCTAGCGAGACAGGCTGTCTCAGACACATTCTTGCTTTTCACCCTTTTGGCATTCTTGTCACTGTTCACTTGTCTGAGTCCGGACCACCTCTTTCTTATCTTACCCCACGACAGATTCCATCCCCTAGTGTCCTGGACCTGTGCCGCTGTCAACATGCTGTCTGCCCAGGAGATAGACGCCCTGATCGGAGCCGTGGACAGTGCTGTGACGGAGTGTGAGTGCTTTGAGCCAGAGACATTTGTCGCCGACCTGATGGTCAGCGTGGACTCCCCCATCCTCAGAGCCGCATCTGCATCAGAGGCATTCAGGAAGGCCCTCAGACACGCCACGGAACTGAGTGTATCAGGTAGGAATTGCAGAGTTAAGTGACTGGTACCGGTCTGTATGTATTTAGTACCGGTACCGATACCTAGCATTGAGGTTTGATTGCAGTTTCTGTTAAGTAGAGATGACACGGCAGGTGTTTCCACTGGGTGGAGCTCTATGAGTGTGTGTGCTGTGCTCTTGTTCAATTGACTCCTCTTCCCATGTCCCCCTGACCCCAGGCATCATTCTGGGCCATGGGGTCCATGCCCTGCTCACCGCCCCTGCCCCTGCCTCCAGACCCGTCACAGAGGCTCCAGTGTCCGCCCCTCTCGCAGGTAGGTCAGTCCTAGAAGGATTGACTGTATATGTATGCGCTACTTTGACTACTTCACAGGACACTGTCACAGTATCCTTGGGTATATGTGGTGTCTCTTGTTTGCTCTGATTGCTTTGTTGGTGTTCTCTGTTCTACATCTCCCTACCCCCCCCCCCCCCCCCCCTTTTTTTTTTTTTTTTTTTTTTTTCCCCCCCCCCCCCCCCCCCCCCCCCCCCCCCATTCCCATACGAATGATCCCTCACCTTGCTCACCTCAGACACAGAAGCAGAGCTGAGGCTGCTAAGGGAGCTGAACGAGGAGGCCTTTGCTGAGTACAAGGTTTGTGTCTAGACTGCTGAGTCCTCTATCCCATTTGGGGCAGTGAGTGTATGGAACCTCTGTAGTCAACTCTATCTGTATATACACTCTCTGTCCCTTCTCCCCCTTCCCTCACCCCAGACCATGGCCGACATGACCCATGACCTGCTGCCCCTGGTCAACAGGGTCAAGGAGAAGTGTACGTGAGGGGTGGTACTATAGACTTACAGTGGTGTAGTATATGCTGACATGTGACCTCTCTCTCTCTCTTCCTTCCCCCCCCCCCTCCTATCCAATGCCAGACGCCGAGATGCGGCCTGTCCTGGACTGCGTGGATGATGTGGAGAATGGCATCACGGTGCTGGAGAGCACCGTCCAGGCCCTGGAGCTGTATGTGGGGGAGGTGGAGACTCGGGTGAAGGCAATGGAGGCCAAGTAGACACATTATAGGCAGGCACAGTTAGGAGCGGTGGGTATATGCAACTGGGGGTGGGTTAAGACTCGATGTATAAGCAGGTGACACTGGTAGAGTCTTGTGGCTATGGACAAGGGGTCATGGTATACCAAGAACAGAATAGACAATTTCGTATGGTTGAAGGGTGAGTGTGTGTATACTGGGACACATATTGAAAGGGAAAGGTGCTCTGTGCAAGAGAACATTGATTGGGTACGGCCTAATATCACAAGAGGCGCTCCATCTCTATTTGATACACCTCTACACACAATATCATGGTGAGCCAACATCCAATTAGTCCCACACTCCCATCACTAATACACACACACCAATCACTGGTCATACAGACCCGGCAGCTCTCTCAGCCACTTGTCGACATCCCTCCTCATCCTGTGATGAGAGAGTTGTCAGATACACATATATAGAAAGGAACTAAAACCAATTCATGCACTGCCGCAACTCTCATCATGTACACCCCACCTGCTCTGGAGGTTGGCCTTGCTCATACGCAGGTGCATGCCCACATACTCCCTGGGGTCAGTGACTATGTCGTTGTCTATGTCTCACTATCTATACAATAGGAGTTCACTTGTGGTACATGTTATCTGTACATATATACATGTACAACCCCTTTACACATACACCTATCCCCTCTGTACCTGAGGCAGGCCATCCTGAGTGCATGGTCCTCCCCCTTCCCTAGCAGAGAGGTGAAGAAGACAAACACCAGGTACCCAATGGCAGGGTCAGGGCCGGGGAGCCTAAGGGTGAGGAGGGACAGAGAGAGAGTGGAAGAGAACGAAAGGAGGCATGCCACTCACTTCTCGAGCTCTGCCGGCCTCTGTCTGAAGAACTTGACCAGGGGCTGGCCACTCTTCTTGGAGTCGAAGGAGGGGAGGAGCACACGGGCAAGGACCTGGCGGGTCAGGGATGGTGCCTTTACATATATAGATATATATATATATATGCATACACTGCCCCCGGTACCTTGTCTGTGTCGTTGTCAAACACAAAGGGCACAATGATGTTGAAGGTGTTCTGGTTGACAATGCCGTACAGAGACTCCTCAGGCCTGGGGTGTGAGAGGGGGGGGGGATGGTTTGGGTGGATGACTGAGAGTCTCAGTCTGAGACATACCTGTATGGGACCTTGACAGGTGGGATCTGCTCTCCCTTCATGGCACTCTGGAAGCCTAGAGATAAGAATGAGGAGAGAGTGTTTAAATGGGGAAACGAACTACTACTATGAAGAACAAGGGACATGCAGAGGGTGAGAGAGAAGGGCCAATGGCACACCGTGACCAACAAAAGACGTGTGTATATACATATATAGACCCTCACCCTTGACCAGGGGCAGGGCAAATGCCATGCTCACCAGACAGGACACGTGCTCAATGAATCTAGGGAGGTCGGAGGGGGGGGCGGTCCTGGGGTCAGGGGGGGGGGGGGGCTTATTTTAAAAAAAGGGAAA
>BDIP01001281.1:0-11143 GCA_003568945.1 Kipferlia bialata
GGGGGGGGGGGGGGGGGGGGGGGGGGGGGGGGGGGGGGGGGGGGGGGGGGACACCGCCGATAAGAGAACGGACATACCACTATACAAGTGACATTGATCCACTGACAGTCGTAGTAAAGAGGGACGTATTGGCTGCTCTGGGCAAGTTGTACCGCAACACTCAGTATTGTGCAATGAGGGTGTAGATTGAAGCCATGGGAAGAGAGTGTACCTGCTGACTGTGAAGCGGTACCCGTCCTCCGTCCTCTCGAACCCCTCAGGGTACAGACCCTCCACTGCCTCAGCCTCTAGACTCTGTTCCATCTGGTTGGGCTGTCCAGTCATTCCTGGGGTGAGACCAACATAAGTGTATGACATTGATATGCCATCCGCGTTCCAGTGCTCTAAGAGACCGAGAATGAGGCATAGAAGAGAAACAGAGGTAATTGTGTCTTCTACCGAAGGTTAAGAGAGCATGTAACGCCAATGGTGGCCCAAATCACGCCTCAAACATATGAATACATGGTAAATCGCATCAGATAGGCATACAGCACACATAAACCAGTATATACCAACAATGTACCTTCAAAGCGCTTCTTTGTCCAGAATAATCCTATTAGACAGCTGTCTAACTGATGATCGAGTGAAGGACAGTCAGGTCTACTCGGAGAATAGCACCCTCAGTGTGTGTTTTTGTGTACTTTTAAGACTGATCGAATCAGTCTGATTCTCTTCTCTGACAGTCATTTTGCCCCCCCCCCCCCTCCAACCTGGACATGACTGCATTTGAGTCAGTAGTCACAGATGTTCTATTCGAATAATAGCAGGTTTCTCTCATCCTTACATAGGAGGCCACTCACAAGTATACGTCCATACATCAAAGACATACTTCCCATCAGAGCCACTGCTCACTGCCTCTTCCAGTCTCTCTTCTGGTCTTCCTTGGCTACTGCAGCCACCTCATCCTGGTTGTACGCACAATAGAGTATGTGTCGGCGGCTCTTCTCAGCATATCTCACTCGGATAGCCAGCTTATTGTCAGAAGTGCATGTAGCAGATAGCAAGTACAGGATCAATTAGAAGTGTCTACATACCTCCAGTCCCTCGGCTATCCTGGCGTTCCCAACCCGTCCTGTGCAGGTATCGGGGACTAGGCCCTCGATGCTCTTCCTGTCATAAGATACATCCATGTGTCAAGAGTATTGCAACATATCCCCCCCTTCAACAATAGTTATGCACCACTACGTAGAAGTCTCACCACGCACTTGTTGTACTTGAGCTTTGGTCTCTCACTCTGCCATTGTATCCTTATGGCGTCATCCCGTGCAGGCAGGTACATCACTGCAATGACAGTGAAGTACTGTCTAAGTGCAGGGGGAGTGGATACCCACACTGACTGAGGGAGTATATCCTTGGGTGTAACACCCTGGAACAACTGTGGTACACTATGTGTGGCATACTGCTGCATAGATGCATAAGCCCGAAGACCAGCCGGCCCAATTCCTGGTACTTGCTGTTTGTCTAATCCCTTTATGAACCAGAATGCCCCCAGAACGCGCTTAGCAGCAGCGTCGGTAGGAGGGGGTGGGCAAAAGACCACCCCTCTGGCGACACTGGTGCAACCACAGACATTGTATATACCCTGCTGCACATACACAAAACCAGAGAGGTCTCCACTGGGCTGTGACACCACCACACAGGCACCGCTCTTCACTCCTGTCCGTACACATGCCACGTTGATGAGATGGGACTCCAGCATGCGTCTCTCTACACTCTGCTCGGGCAGCATCCTCACACGCTCCCGGGGGTCTACTGGTCTCCCATCTGCATTCTTGGCCCCATCAGACCCCGACAGGAATCTGAGGGTGTTGGCCTCTAGGTGTCCGGTGAGAACTGCATTCTTGAACAGGGAGGCCACCATCGGGACACTGGTCCCGTTGTATTCTGGCAGGCTGCAGAGGTCACGGGTAGCTAATTGGCCATCCAGGAGCTTTGAAAGCACTGCTGGATCTGATGGGTCCAGAGTGCGATGGGTATTGGGGCTGGCCAGGAAGATAGGAGCGGGTTTCAGTGGAGACAGAGAGACCGTGAAGGAGTGGCGTGACTGCTTTACCCTTGTGACAGCGGTGGCATACTGCAGCATGCGAAGGGTGAGACTGGATCCATCCTCTGTTTGGACACTGACGTCTCTGGAGGGGGATGTACCGATCAGAGTGGCTGAAACGCACCCCACATCAGGTCTCAGCCTGACTGTCACCCTGTGGTTGTCGTTGTAGGTGACACCCTCCACAGGACTGGCCCTGTATAGGTGTAACACCTCATGCACTGGCACAGAGAGTGGCTCTACAGTCACCCTCTCTGGTGGGATGGAGACAGCCTGGGAGACGTGCACCACGACCTGATGCCCCGTCTTCTGAAAGAGCTGTGCCGCCCTCATGACCTCTGTGCCACTGGCACCCAGCCTCACTGCCATCTTGCCTGGTAGTTCTCTCCAGTCCTCCAGTATGTGCTCATGGAACATCACGCATAGTCCAACAGGGCACATGGCATACCGTGCATCCACAATAGCAGTGACCCTGTTCCCTCCATCACATGCTGCTATGTACAGGTCATGGGCCAGTCCCACTCCTGAGCCTCTCTTGCCTCGCACACACTCAGCAGCAGCCCGATGGGGTACCTCTGCCGCTGCCTCACTGTGACTGAGGAGCAGTGAGATATTGTGGTGCCCCCCTTCGAACTCATCGGGGGTGAGGTCGATGCCTGATATATCCAGTGTCATCCGCACTGGGTCAAGTGCCGCCTGAGACTCTGGAATGGCCAGACCGTCGGCCTTGAACACCAGGAACAACTCCTTGAGACTACACCAGTCGGTCTTGTCCCTCAGTAGGTATTCCATGACATCCATCCCGAGGGAGAGAGGGGCAGGGTCAGAGACATCAGCACTAACTGTACCCACATCGGGGGATATGCGTCCATCAGCAACTGCTTGGAGTAGCATCCGGACAAGACCAGAGGGAGAGAGGTATGAGAAGAGACGTGTGGGCACGTGGCACCCACTGGGCACACAGCGTCTGATGAGCCCGGCTAGGGTGCCTGCCAGTGGCTTGGAAGAGAGCGTCGGGGCAACCGGTATGGATCCACTGCCCAGCTGGTAGAGAGGGGATGGTACTCGCTGCACATGGACAACCTGGGTGGTAGGGGGGGTGATTTTGGTGTGCAGGCAGGTCGCGTCGTTGCCAATGTAGTTCTCGAGGGGAATCTCAGCCCCTCCTGTGGACTTGGGGACCGCGTTGGTGGCCAGACAGCCTAGGAAGACAGGCCACAGGTGCAGAGGGATGCCTAGGTGGAGGGAGAGATGGGCCTCTATTGTCGAGTTGGCGTCCATGGACATAGAGATGGACTCAAACCTAGTGCGGCCAGGCTCGGTTCCGACAGCACTATCTCCCTCCCTCAGGACTGGCACGACTGACACCAGATACTGCAGTATGCCGACATAATCAGGCACGTTAGAGCTGTCTACAGTTGCATATCGACGCCCCATCTGTCTGAGAGTGTCACACGTGTCCACCATGTCCCCCACACACAGCTCCAGAGACCTTATCCTGCCTGCTGCACTGTGTACTCCCCTACCACAGAGAGCATCTGCCCACACACCCATCGAGTGCTTCAGTAGTGATGCTAGGGGTGTACGGGAGGCCAGTATATCTGCTCTCTCCTTCTGGAACAGAGCCACGGATACCCCGGCGGTATATGGCAGTGGGGGAACCGATGTATTGGTGTAGGGATAGGTCTCAGCATAGAAGAGAGGCGGGCAGAGCTCTGTGGGTGTGCTATATGCCTTCTTCTCAGCGTCCCACCACCTGATACCCCCCGTGGCCAAGTATCCTTCGACCTCCTGCACAGCCAGATCCAGACACCTCCTATCCCTGGGCATGGCTGTGTCTGGATAGGCCGTCATGCCACTCAAGGTGTCCGTGGCCAGTTGCTCTATGTACTCAGCACGCCCCTTGTCACGAGCCATCTGAGGATTGGTGGGGGTATACGAATCATACTATACAATATGATCCCATGAATATATTGGAAAGTATGGTACACATTGGATAGTGGAGACGTAGTGGCACGAGAGATGAACTCTTGTATCCAGTGGTAGGTGCAGTACGTACCTCCTTGGGCAGGCCAGGCATAGTGCGTGTGTGCTTGAGTAGCTCCTGACTGTGCCCGTCAGGCACCTCTGCAGGCAGACCCAGCCAGAATATGTAGACTTCCCTCACCCTCTCTCTGCTGGTGTTATCGAGACACCTCAGCACCCCCTCCCGGCCATCGTTTAATAGGTCGAGACGGGACAGAGACCCAGCGCTCTCCAGTGATATAGAGAGTGCCCCGATGGCCTCCATCACCACTGCCCTTCTGGCTGGGGTGGTTGTGGAACAGTACCAGGCATCGATGGAAGCACGTATGTGGAGAGTACGGGTGGGGGTACCAGCAGGGGGTACCCGAGATAGCATATAGAGGAGCAGGGTGTTGCGTGCCAGGATGGAAGGGAGGATGTCGTTTTGGGAGATGTCTAGAGGGGGGCACTTGGGTAGGCCGTGGCTGATGGAGAGCTGGGTGAGGAGAGACGGGGGGATACTTCAAAAGATAGAAGAGAGGATTGGGGAGAGAGAGAGAGAGAGAGAGAAACTGTATGTGGTTCAGAAACACCCCTGGGGGAAACTGTAAGAGTCTGACATCATATTAGGGAAAATGCGTGGAGTCCCCACAGTGGGGGTGGGATGATAACAGTTGAAAAGGATATCATTACCCAAAGAGACAGTGTCAATAGAGACAATTGAGTGAACACAAACAGTGTAGTCAAATACCAACCATACATAGTCCCAAGTGACCCTGTTACCATGCACGCTCCCCTCTCTGTCTTATACATGTCTGGCACTATCATTTAATACAGCAGAATGCCACATGCACTATACAGTATTACAGTCACCACATACCACTGTCTGGAGGACGTGTCTGATGTCCCCACTACCCAGAGTCAGGATGGATATCCCCCCCACCCCCAGCTCCCCTGTCCTCTCCCTGTGTGGCACTGTGTCCAGCAGTGAGTGAGGGGGGGTGTTGCCAAAGGGGTAGTAGGGAGGGGTCGCATTGTGGTGGATGCCTGGCAGTCAGTCGGGTAGATTAGACATGAACTCGGACACATACTTCGTACGGTTACCATTCACACATCTGGATAGGTCCAACCCTTCCATTGTGATTAGACAGTCACGAGGGCTCAGACTGAGTGAGTCAATACTCGGGATAAACCCTTTCCTACACGCTGTCGCAATGGGCGGCTCTAGCTTTTTGGTTTAGGGGTTGTCATCATAATAGACGAAAATCATCATTATCTATAGATCTACGGTGTAGGACTATCATCATCAGTAGGACACTTGAACACCAGTATTCTGAATATAGACACTGGAACTACGTGGATCTCTACACTGAGATATTGTGTGAAATCAACTGAAATCAGGGGCTGATCACATAGAAGTGTGCTCTTGATTCAGGAGTCCTGAACCTCAATAGATTGCCCCTACACCATGAACAGTACGAATATATTGCTACACATCCCAGTGAAGTAAGGATATAACGAGACACTGTGATAGTTCAGCCAACACTATTGTGGTACGAGATTCAGACAGACAGTCTCTTCACAGTGTGAAGTTCACACATCCTTCTTTAGCTGGTTGTACTTCTCTTGCCGTTCCCTGATCCAGTCACCGGTGGATACCCTGCGACTGCCCCCCCTGCCTGTGTTACCAGCATCAGCATCGGTATCAGGGGGCACACAGTGGAGTGAGCGACGCTTGTGCTTCTTGTGCACCCGTCCTCCCCCAGCTCCCTTCTGGCTATGGGCATGAGATCTAGAGGTACTACTTGCCTCTCTCCTCCCCTTCTCACTGCGACTGTGGCTGCTGACTGGGTGGGCTGAGTCCCTGTTAGCAGACCTCTCAACAATAGACGTGTCAGTCTTCCCTCCCTTGCCGTGGCTGCTGCGTCTCTCCTCTGTCGCCTCTCTCTTCTTCCCCTTACTCCTGAGTCTCTTCTCTCTCTCATGGCTCTCCTCTCTCCCCTTTCTCCTCTCTCCCTTGCTACTGCGTTTCTCCTCTCTCTCCCGCCTCTCCTTCTCCTTCGTCTCCTTGCGGGTCCCTCTCTCCTCTCTCTTCTGCCTCTCACTACCGCCAGGGTCCTCCCTCTGACTCTCACGACGCTTGGCCTTGGGGTCTGTCGGCCCACTTGTCTCACCGGCTCTGCTGCTCTTCAGTGAAGACTTCACCCCCACCTGTCTGGCCTCTGTGACTCTGGCTGGAGGCACAGCCTGTACGACAGGAGGAGTGGGGCTGGGGGTGAGGAAGTTCACAACTCTTATGCACCTGACCTGAACTACACTTCCATCCATCGTGACACTGACTATACATATTACAACCATATCTGTGAGATGTACACTGTACCTCACTGCACCCAGTCCATGGCCCTCTGTGCCTGTGGTGGCACCCAGACTGACAGGCACAGGCACCTTCTTGACAGGGGACATGCCAGGTGTGGGAGGGGCAGACGTCTCCCTCAGCCCTTGGCTGGCACGTCTTGCCACTGCCACCTTGGTCGACTCTCCATAGAGCAGTCCCTGGAGAGTCAGTTGATACTGATCATTATAGAACATTTAGTAATCTACATGTATGGGTAACGTTTACCTCGGATGGCTTGCCCTCATCGTATGAAGGCTCGTCTAGCATGGAGCGCCCTAACCCAGACCTTCCCGGGAAGTCCTCCATGTCCTGCTCCATAGCAGCAGTGAGACCCTGGCTCAACCGGCGGTTCTTTCTCTGGAGTCAGTATGGAGGCACTTGGAAACACTGAAGCATTGTGTCAACTCTGTTGCGCAGAAGTAAACCAATACCTTGGCTTGGCTTGCAGCTAGCCTAGGAGGTGCAGACATCTGGAGGGCAGCCTGAGAGGGCACGACACTCTGTGGAGGGTCCTCATCCTCTGAGGCCTCCCCCTCTCCCTCCCCCTCTGTATCACTGCCGGGCTCCCCCTTGACGCCACCGGCCCTCTTCACTCTCCTACCCTTTGCCCCGGGCTTCCACTCAACCCCATCTTCCTTACGCCACACGCACAGCGCGGCGTTGTGATGCTTCAGCCCATCCAGCTCATCTCTGAGGGATCCGTTCTCCTCGAGTAAGGCGTCGTTATCCCTCCTCAGCCCCACCCACTCCCTCCGCTCAGCCCTAAGGGTGGTATTCTCCTTCTTCATATCCCTGAGTGCTGTCTTGAGGTCTGGGGGTAAGGTAATAGTAGTGCACTGGTAAGAGACAATATAGTGAAATTGTGAGATCGCTTACACCATACGACATGTTATCACCTCTGTTACGGGCTTGAAGGGGCACCATGAACTGTGAGACAATGGTCTCATGAGCGGCGGGTCCTAGTGTAAAAACCAATGAACAACTGCACCAGGGGAAAGTAACTAAACCTCACTGATGACCACAAATAGCAGATTGTAGGTTGACGTATACACATACCTCCAGATGGTAAGCTGCCAATGGCCTCAGCGAAGAGGGTGCCGACACTGTCCTCCGACTCGGTCTCCTCCTCCTCCTCCTCCTCCTCCCCCTCTGTCTCTGACTGCACCTCTGTCTCAGCACCCACCCCTGCCAGGGCAGTGAGGTCTACAGTGTCCTCGTCCAGCAGGGACCGGGGCTGCCCTGCACCCTCAATACCAGGAACCACCTCCTCATCAACAGAAGAAATGGGTGGTGCCGCCCCATCGGTGCTCTGTACCTCCTCAGGCACTGACTCAAGAGTAACTGCCTCACGGGTCCCCATCACTATGTCTCCACTCTCCCTCTCAGCCGTCCTTGCGTCATCAGCCACAGTCTCAGTAAAGGAGGTCTCTGCAGCCTGTGTGCCACTCTCAGAGAGTACAGATGCCTGGGTGGTGATCTGCTGGGACAGTTGGCCATGCTGCCTCATGAGCCTACCCGCCATGTCCTCACACGTCATGCTCGCAGTCCGAGAGTAATACTCGTCCTCCTGTGCCTTGGGACCACACGACATATACACCAGCTGTCTGTGCCACCTGGCCCCTATCCTCCTACACTCCCGCTCGTGGGAGGCAGAGAGGGTGGCGACACCCTCCAGGTGCCTCTGTACCGTGGCAGCTCTGTCCTCCTCCCACATCTTAGCAGCAGCCTGGTGGCTCTGTACAGCACTCTCAGCGGCATCTCTGGCAGCCGTAATCTGCTCGAGGGAGCGAGTGAGGTTGCCTGATGTTAGTGTATGTACACAGACCAACACTAATGGTACATATCTCTCAGTACCTGTCTTTACAAGGAGTGACTCTCGCTCTGTCTTCAGGGAGTCCCTGTCTGCCTCTACATCCCGATACTTGGTCCTCAGATCCTCGATACTCGCTGCAGACGCATCTTGGTGAGACAACAGGAGATTACAAAGTACGCGGTGCAATAGGAAAGTGGCAATGAGACTGTGGCCGCACGACACCTCAATGCACTGGGTGAATAGTAGACAGCACCAGTATCTTACCTGTCTGTGCCTGCGCAGCCTTCTTGGCCTTGACGAGAGTCTCCCTCTCCCTCTCCCACTCCTTCTGCCCCTGCAGCAGGATCTCCTGCTTGAATATGGTGGCCTGGAGCGTCTGGATCTCTGCTTGAGTCTCCAGCTGGGTCTCTCTTGTCGCAAGACGCTCGTTCAGCAGTCGCTGGATCTCAGCTTGTGCCACCCTATCCCTCTCTCTGTCTTCCATCCTCTCCTTTCTGCGTTCCCTTTCCGCCTGCCGGGCGTCCTTGGCAACCTCCCTTGCCTCCTCTCTCTCCTTGCTCCACTCTACCTCACGAGAGTCTGCCTTCTCACGGACAGTCTGGAGCTCGGCCTTGAGACCCGCTATCTCACTCTCTCTCCCGTCACTGACAGCCTGCAGGTTGGCAGCAGCAGTCTCTCTCTCTGTCCTCTCCCGCTCTAGTGCCTCTTCCCACTCCTTTCTCTCCCGCTCTAGCTGCTGCTCCCACTCCTCTCTCTCTTCCTGCCTTCCCTTGTCCCTCTCCTTGACCCAGGACTCAAAGTCGGCTTCCATGTCTGGTGTCAGTGGCAGTATGATGCAGTATCCACAGCGGATCTCACTTGACACAATGTGATGATTACTATACAGTTACAGTACCAACCTGTCCTCAGGGCCTCTAGCTGTTTGGCCATCTCCTGGGTCACTTTCCTGGTGGGTCAGATGAGACTATGCTCTGGAGTACATAGAGTAGGAGTGAATCAGGACGTAGAGACAGAACACGCTTCTAGGGTATGTAGACTCACGCACTCCATGTCCTCCTCTGTCATGGCAGGCCCTGCGGTAGGGGCGACAGCAGCGGCGGCAGCCAGAGAGAACGGCTCCATGGGGGCGTGGTCCTTGTCGTTGCCATCTACCCCCTCTACCCCATGACCCACTGTCTGACACCTGGGGCCAGGACCTGGGGTAACAGCACCCTTAAATACACACTGGCCAACATTGCCTGGTGCGTTAGCAATGCTACTAGCATACACGTATTGAAGGGGGGATTAAAGGTTATGTGATAATGACAGGGATAGACAAGATATATACACCGTCAACAGAGGTTATGGCCTCACCTCTGAGACGACTCATGGTGGGGCTGTCCTGGAACCGAGCGGTGTACTTGGAGATCTTGACAGTGCACCTAGAGTGAGGGAGACGCGAATCTAGTCGGAGAGTGCCAGCGAGAAAGGCAGATGGTTATATAAGCAGCGGAGATACCTGGCGGTGGCAGTGACCTTGGCGTTGACCTTGTGCCACACTGATGTGAAGTCGAGGGTGTCCTAGGGGTTAGCATACAGTGATGTAGTGCAACAGTACACCTGTCCATACAGTATACTCTATGGTGACGTCTGACCCACCCGAGTAGCCCTGAACTGCTGTGGCCTCCCATAGACGTTCCCAATCAGCACCACCTTGCCGGGCCTGACCTCGTCTACATCTGTTCTGAACACGGGGGCGATGCAGGTCAGTAAGTCTGAGCCCCTGATGGTGAGACTGATACAGACAGTAGTACAGCAGTGATAAACCAGCACATCTACATGATAGGACCTTACCCTCGGAACATATCACTCGTGGGTGCGTGTGTCTGCAGCTTCTCAAAGCATGTGCGTATAGCCCTCAGGTCGTTCTTGATAGCCCGTCCCTGGAGTTAGACACTACACGATATATACAATAGTGTGTGTATCAGCCGGCTGCAAGGGAGAGAGAGTATACGCCATACACCGCCCTGACCTGTGACTCTATGGCCTTGTCGGCGTCGGGGTCCTTGCTATGTGCCTCACTGCCGGCCAGGTCCACCAGCCCCACACTGCTCTCCACCCCATCCACAGCCAGAGTGAAGTATGTGATCAGGTGAGACCGGGAGCTCTGCTCATGGCCGGTGGTCCCCTTCGCCTTGGAGTTCTGGGTCTGGCGGTCCCTCCTTATACGCTGCAGTGAGTGATGCATAGGGACATAGAGGGACACACATTAGTGACAGAAATGTTACGCGTTGGGCAGCGTCCCTCCCAGTATGATATATATACCCACCTTCAGCACTTCTACCCCTCCCTCTTCGCTCTGTACCTCTACTGCCTTCGGGGCCACCGGGGGGTAACTGACACTGGGTATGAGGGGTACGTTCACAACTTGATCCTGCCATATACACCCACCTTGATGGCTTCAGTCTCTCCCCACTGTGGAGGAGGTCGTGGCAGAGGAGACCCCCTACGACGTCCCTGTCTAGGGTGCCCGGCCTCTTGAACTCCAGGGCAGACATGGAAAGGGTAACAGAGTGGCCTTGAGATTAGATGTGGACAATATCCAGAGAGAAAGGGATGGGGTAGCACTATAGAGACACGTCATGTCCTACCTCCTTTCATCAGCATCGCCCTCTTCTCTACTAACGCCTTCAGGGACCCCGTGGCAACCACACGCATGGTGTGTGACTTTCCACTGTCTGTGGGACCATAAGCCATCACTAGAAGGTTGTGGGAGGCTGGGTGAGGATGGCAATAGGGAAAGACACAACACCCGTACAGAGAAAGGGGGGGGGGGGGGGGGGGGGGACCCTAAAAATTTTTTAAAAAA
>BDIP01001284.1:0-11124 GCA_003568945.1 Kipferlia bialata
CGATCACAGCATTCAGAGTGCTGTATGCTCACCGTTACACCAAGAAAGCTCGTTAACAGGCAATGCTTTGTGGACCCTATGGACCCCGGCCGCGACATTGACGCTCAATACCCTCCCACGCATCAGCTGCTATCTGCAGGTCTGGCTGCGTCTCTGTGGGACAAGACCTTCCAGTCCTGGATAGACTGCTAGATGGCATGAATTTTGATTCTGGTTTCAAGTGGGAGAGAAAGCCAGGTAGTTACACCAAGAAAGCACGTTACACCCCATTGTTAAGTACAAGCTATGGCGCAACCCATAGGCATTGTAGGAAACATTCAAGAATAGATAACGTCAATAACGACTGTAGTGTGATCACCCTCTTAGGCATCGTCTCTCTCTCTCTACAGTACACTTGGCCTAGTACACAGCCTGGACAGAAGTACAAATCACCTGACACTGCGACATACACCAACATGGCTCGGAAGGCCCCTTCTACCACTCTGCTGAAGAGATCAGGGCTGTGCGCAACTCTGTGGGATGAGACCTTCCCCTATCTGGATGCACTGCTGGCTAAAATGAATGCATCATCTGCCGGTACATGGGAGAGAGCTCCAGGTGTGTCAAGAAGCAATCACGGGAATATGCAAGCGGGGGACCACGATCTGTGTTATCTTGGTCCTCGACTCCTTGATCCCTGGTCTCTCTCTACTCCTACATTTTGTCACCGAGTATACACAGTGACCTGTTTCCTTTTCATCCTTCATCTTATTATCCATCCTGTCATTACTAATGTTGTCTTCCCGCCAAATGTCATGTGACAACTGTTACTCTTCCCTGGTCTCTCCCTTGACAGGTCACCCTAAGGGCCTTAGGGTGAGCTTAGGGCCTAAGCTTACTTCTCTCTTGTGTGACACTTGGTTCCGTTTTTCTCTCTCTCTTCTCACTTCTCTCTGACACCCACACACACATACTTATGCTTCCCTCCCACAACAACTCTCACTCATCTCTTCAATAAGCCTTCGACGGTCTGACTCTCTCCCTCTCTCACTCTCAGGCAAGGCACGTGCCATCCGGTGTGTGGCCTGCAAGCAGTGTGTGGTCAAGTACACAGACCATAGGGGATTCAGACTGCTCGGCTTCCGCAAGAGAGAGAGAGAAGAATGTGCTTCACACAGATCTGGCTGTCCAATGCACATGTCCTTTACTGACCTGATCTTCAAGGCACAGGCGACTTCACACATCCCCGCCTCACTCTTTGAGGAGAGGTTCCAGTCCCTGGGTGGTCTGATACAGAGGTTGGACGACGTGACAGGGGGACTGTGGATGGTGACAGGTGAGGGGAGGAAAGACACTGTAAAGTGTATTGTGTACAGAATGTATATATACACTATTGCACACTACTGCATTATTCAATGTTTGCATTCAGGTGGAGTCTACCTGTAATACAGGTTCTGTATTTTCATACAGAGATGAACCTCGTTAATATTGTGTGTATAGTGTGTGTTGTACCAGCTGTAGACGTCTAACCTTCAGATAACCGCCTGAAGAACACCATCCAGTGCTCTTGCTGCCTCAAGTGCACCGTGGAATACTCCTCCATCGGAGGTTTCCACCTTACAACATATGACAGAAGAACTGACCAATCAAGTCCCTTGACAAGGCATTCAAAGTTCTGTCCCATAGAGACAGGTACGCAGCCTTATGTAGTAAAAGGACTCCTTTAGGAGGCCTACATCCAGATGTCTTAAGAAAATATCGACGCAAAACTATATATCAACGCTGCCATTCGTATGTACTCGATATACTCTCACTGTCAGGAATAGATGTACACATCAGAAATCACTATGTCGTCCCATTCCACCCCCTTGTACGCCGTTGTCTCGCTGTCATAGCTGACAACCTCTCCCTCTGGTACTGCGGGGAGGATGCTTTCGTGCTGGTCACTCGTGTACTGGACTACACTGGTCATGGTGTGCCTACATGTGAGATAGACCGCATATCAGTGCCAGAGAGATACTACACGGATGTCAACGGTGGGATTACCAGGGTGGGGGGAGAACTCTTTGTGGGGCTTAGACAGCACAACTATGGGACAACAGGACTGATAATACTAGACGAGAAGGCCCTCTTCGCTCTATCCTTAGACACCTATGAATGGCGCAAGGTTGCTCAGCCACCGCAGGGGGAACTGCCCGGTAGCTACCGCACCTGGACACTAGACGATGAGGTCCACTTCTTGTACAACTCATCATGGCAGTACGAGAATACGAGAAAGAGAGAGAATAATGTCACTCGTCTCTCCAGAGGCATGAAGCCATGGAAGTGCAACACCCTCACACATATGGTCTACAGCCCTGAGACCGACAAGTGGCGTGAGGTTCTTGTGCCAAAAGACCTCGATATCTTCTGTAACACAGTATGCGTCATACATGGCTGTGTCTATGTGTTCGGTACGTACCACATTGAGGCAGTCTACTCGGTTGCTCAAGGGTGGAGAGAGGTTGTGACAAGTACGGCCTCTATCGGCCAGTTGGCCTTCTCTTGTGTGCCGGTTGGTAGGTACGCAGTGAGCCAGCGTGCCATGAGAGATGAGGACAGTCACTGCACTTCTAGGTGCTGTGCTTATGATACTGTATCGGGGGAGGTAGAGGTGTGGGTGGCTGCTCCCCCTGCTGGTCCCAGGGTATGCGGGAGGGTAGGGGAGTGTGCCTTTGGGTATTCGGCATTTCCCACCAAGATATCTTCTGACTCCTTCAGAGCAGAGTTCAACCCTCCTAGTGATATGTGTCTCTAACCGGGCAGTTTATACCCCGGCCTGAGAGTTACACAGGGTATATGGAACTATAGCGGTCTCTCTGTCCTCGTAAGAGCCTACCTTCGAGAGGGCTAGGAAGTAGATTACGCGTAGGCTGTATATTTAGCCGCAATTAATGCAAAACAGATAAGTATACGAATGGCAGCTGCACAGGTGGATGACGTGTGATACGAACAAGAGAAGGGGCGTATTCTTTGAAGGAACATCTCAACTAGACTGTCACAAGAGTTCAACTGAGTAGAACAAATCATGTCTGAACCCTTTTGTTTTTGGGCATGACTATTGGGGATGACGGCTCGAACGTTCAACTTCGATTCTCTTCTGCACTGATCACCCATATGAGGAGTGTTCTGGTGTGCCTTGCCTGTCTAGGGTGTCTGTCGCTGTGTCTAGGGGGTAGTGTATGGTCTGCTAACATCACGAGCCCAGAGACATTCTCCGACGGTAAGTGTAGCTACCGTTCTCTCTGGATGTCTCCTCCACACTCACTCGACGTATCTCTCTCTCTCAACCTCTTTCTTTCTCTCTCAGGCTTCAAGTCACTGACATATCCCTCAGGCTCTCCCTCCCCTATTCTCTTTCACCGCAACCCTCAAACCCTCCACATCTTGACCGATTACCTCAGCCCCTACTCTCCTCTATTCCCTCCACCCGCAAGATCCTCTCATCTCTCTCTCTATATATATATCTGATACCAGCCCCCAACTTCGGTGACTCCCTGGGCGTGAGTGGAGACTGGGCCATCATCGGTGCAGCCAGGGAGTACAGGAGTGAGACAGACACATCAATCGGTAGGTCTCTCTCTCTCTCTCTCTCATTGTATAGAGTGGCACTCCCCCCCCCCCTCCCCCTCCTTTCTCCCCACACCAAAAGTGATACTCCAACCTCATATGCTTACTATGTTCATGTCACACACACTCTCTCTCCCTCTCTGTCTTCTCCCATAATTCTCACATGATGTCTTTGATGTATATATATTGTATATATTAGTACATATATCGCTTACTCTCTCATATTCTAGGTGCTGTCTTTATGTACCACGATCTGGATGGGGTGTGGGTAGAGCACTCCAGACTGGCTCCCCCTACCCCAGAGCACGTTGAATACATTGGGCAGATTGTAGCCATAGGTACGCAGTACACTCTCTCTATATATATGAAGACAGACATATTTATATGGAGCTGCAGCTTGTGCCAGTCAGTCAGTCTCTCTCTCTCTGTCTCTCTCTCTCTGACTGCCAGATGGGGAGTGGGCTGCCGTTGGGTGCAATACCCTGGACAGATACGGCCGAAAGACAGGCAGCATAGTGGGGGTCTACCACCTAGTTAACGATGAGGTATAGTGTATGTATGGTACACACATATGGTCGATGTACACTCTAGACATGTACCCTATTTTCGCCTCTCTAACGACGCTAACCTTACACCCAGTGGGTCCTTCAGTTCTCCAATGAGGATGACTCCGCATTCGTCTATTCTGTTGCCATGGGAGGTGGGTGACCCTATAGTTGTTTCATTATTCATATATTTCATATTCCAGCCAGCCACGTGATGGGTATTGAAGATACAGATATATCTATAAAATTCTTCCACCTGTATATACGTGTTATCCCACGTAACCCAGGTGGTGTTCTGGTGCTAGGCTACCCCTATGCCAGCAGACATGCAGGGGAGGCACTGGTGTACAGGTGGGTGGAGACAGGGAGAGAGTGTATATATATATATATAGAGAGAGAGAGACCCGATACTAAATGCGCTCCGTTAGATGTATCCGCAATAACGTTATTATCTGTGTGACTCTGCGCCACATCCCACTCACTCACTCACTCACTCACTAGACCCACTTTCTCTCTCACTCTCACTCACTCACCCAGACTCACCGGCTCCGAGTATGTTCTAGAGACTACCATCGTGGGTGCCAAGCGTAACGCCCTGGTACGACCCTCTCCTTCCTCTCTGTCTATCTTCAATCTCTCTCCCTTTTAGCTCTTTTAGCTATTACTTGGACTCTGTCAGTCACTGATAAGGGGCTAGGCCTGATGGCCGCCCGGATCATACTATTCGAGTTAACATTGATACAGAGCTAATTCTGACTCCTAGGTTGCCGCCACTGTTGCCGTCTCTGCCGATGGTAGTCGTGTCCTGACTGGGTCTCAGTACGAGTACGTCAGTGTAGCATATATATATATACAAGCACAACACTACCATCATGCATATATATACCTCTACCTCTCTCTCTATATATATGGCCTCCTCAATGAGGAGTCCTCACATGCCTGTACCCCTGTATATCCTTTTGAGTAATATATATACCTATGTATATATATTCAGCCTCCTGACCCCAGTGGCCAGGTCTATGTGTATGACTATGTGTGTGACACGCCAGTGGGTGCCCAATGGGTGCTCACAACCACAGTCACAGGTAGGAGTATATATCTCCCCGTCTCTCTGTCTCTCTGTAGCCCTTCTATCTGCCTCACCCCCAGCTGACTGTGCCGTTGATATGCCCCTTGCCATACTCTCTCTCTCTCTCCAGCTCTCTTTCTTCTCTGTCTCACCCCCAGCTGACTGTGCCGTTGATATGCCCCATACTCTCTCTCTCTCCCTTTCTCTCTATCTTTCTTCTCTGTCTCACCCCCAGCTGATTGTGCCGTCGACATGCCCCTAGCCATTGCCTCCTCCGGTCTCCCCTTCGCAGTAGCCGACTGGTCATGTGAGTATGTTCTCTGTCTCTGATTCTCTTCTCCTCTATTTCGAGATTGGTCATGTAAGTGTCTTCTCTCCCCCCCTCTCTCCTCTCCGCTCTATCTCTCCACCTGCCCATCCCTAGCTACCACCTACCATGGAGCCGTCCAGATATTTGACAGTGACGAGGAGACAGGGTGAGTGTGCATATAGTACACATAACTACATATGGTATAACCATACAGATATGAACTCAAGATGTATGAACTATAACTGGATATGAACTACAGATATACACTACATATCTATCTGTGCCAGATCTGGACGCATTGTACAGATGGACATGTATTGGTATACCATCGTGTACATCTAACCCCTAGTGACATTGTGTGTGTGCAGACCATCCCAGGAGGGGGCAGGCGTGGTGAGCTGGACAACTTCGGTGACTCCATGGCATTCTCATCAGGTACGTCTGCCTCTTCTACTCTATCTTCTCTCTCTCTCTTCTCCCTCTCTCTACTCTATGGTGTGTTTACCTTCTCTCCCATGTATTGTCTTCGATATCACTGTTTGCGTCTTATACCAGACGCCTCTCTTCTCGCTGTGGGTGCCCCAGAGCGGAGCACTCTCTTCATCTACGCCAGGGATGCCAGTGGGATGTACTCCCAGGTTGACAGGCAGACATCATGTGGTACAGCCGAGGGCAACGACCTGGGCAGCTCTCTCTCCTTTGCCAGGGGTGACACCCTACTCATGTCCGGTGACCCCAGTGCCGATGGAGGGACAGGGGTGGTGGCAGAGTTCGACGTGTCAATGCTGATGAAGATATAGTTACAACTATGATCAGATACTATTAGTTTCTGCTAGGGGCTACCTAGCTAGGGGTGGTGGCAGAGTGTGACATATCAATGATGTTATAGATATTGATACATTTAGTGGTCATTTCTGATATGATCTAGGTTCTGTTGCTGGTGGGAGTAGCTACTACAACACAAGATATATGTTTCTAGCATACTTCCGATACATTACGATGCTAGAAGCAATAGATGGCAGTTGGCGTCGGTTGAGATAGAGCGCATTAGTGACCATATCCCTGCCAGAGTAGTGCGTGTACTGCAGATATACTCTGGGTGGTGGTGTGACGCTCGGAGTCCGAGCGACATACCCCTGTACTACTATGTGTTTATTGTATCCCTTGAGAAGTATTCCGTATCTATCCATAGTATAGACTTCTGGTATAGACTTCTAGTACGTCGCCGTGAGGGTGGAGGAACAAGGAGTCAGAGGGTCAAAGAATGACAGATCAAACAATACAGCGCCGGCAGGGTTCGCAAACGACATCCAAGTCCCGCTCACACTGACCTGGTCTCAGAGGGGAAGAGGGAGGGGAAGAGAGAGCGAGAGAGAGAGAGAGAGACTATCTCAGATAGAGAGAGAGAGCATACACTGACCTATCCTGTGCTCTGTGACACTGACTATATGATATATACACTATCGTACATAATAATACATAATGACTCACTGACCTGTCCCGTAGTCTGTGATATCCTCCACTCATCTGATGCAGATGCCACAGTGTACACATCTCCATCGTAGGCCTCCCAACTAGAGCTGCTAGTCAACACAGCTATCACATTGAGTATCACCATGAGTGACTCTGGGATGGCTCCGTCTCTGAGGGTTGAGAAAAGGAGAGAAAGCGAGAGGCTACACCTCAGTTAGTGAGATACTATATACATATATATCAAGGTATATATACATATAAGTTATATACAAATGTAACATATATTAGCAATATATAGTAAATAACGAGACAGAGTGTGACAACTGCCTACCTCTTGATGTAGAGGGGGAGGGGGATCCAGGCCGTGTTGTCCCACCCGGCATTGAGTGCCTGTCTCACATCCAGACAGCCTGGGGGTCCGTCAGAGGCCCCTGGTGTTACGCGATATTAACAATTGTACAGGATAGGATATACCCCTACATGGAAATATGTATTATGTACATTGAACTATCTGTACATGTACTCTAGACACCATTAAGATACTGATACTGGTACTGATATATATATACCTCCAGACGTCTCTACCGTGGTCCATGTCGCACCGCCTGACCCATCTGTGCTCAGAACCTGGCGGTGAGGAATAGATATGGTGTGTGGGACAGTGAGAGAATACTCACATGTGCTGCTCAATACACTATGTGTAATGAATCTGCCTGCACGCGGGAGTGACCCACTCCATACTAGACACAACACATATATGTACCATGTCGCATAGAGAGAGGGAGAGAGAGAAATGGAGAGGGATTCTATACCTGCCCATTGGTCCCTACGCTAGAGGGGAGGCTGTACACAGGTATATACTATACATAGATTACAGTACAACACCTACCTGGCCAGAAGTACCAGCGTTAGAAGGCAGAGTGTACACCGTAGATCCCCCAGAGGTGACAGAGAGGGTGTCGAATGCACCAGTGGTAGCAGTGACACTATCCGAAGTGGCAGCACCTGTAACATCTAGGGAGGCGAGGGTAGAGTGTCCTGAGACCCCAAGGGTGGTGAGAGAGGATGCACCGGTGACAGCGAGGGAGCCCAGGGTGGCTAGACCAGTCACATCAAGAGCACCCGTGAGAGTGGCACTAGCAAGTGTTGACGCCCCAGTCACAGAGAGAGCACTGAGAGTGGAGGTGCCGCTGGGGACGGAGAGAGCGGCAGAGAGAGTCACGGTGGGGGCAGTGAGAGCGAGGTCGGTGCCGGGGGTTGCCTGGACAGTGCTCACACTGAGACTGTTGCCACTGGTGATGGTGACGTCATCAGAGAAGGAAGCGCCGGAGAGGGTGGAGGGCCCAGTGACGCCGAGAGTGCCGTCTAGGGTAGATGCACCAGAGACAGAGAGGGAGGTCCCAGCGAGGTCGCTAGAAGCAGTGTCTGCTGACACCCAAGCGGGACCGGATGTGCCGAGACTGAGAACCTGGGGTGAGGCACGATGGGAGGGGGGTAGGAGAGGGGGGGGGGGATAGTAATGGGAGTGCACTACTGAATCTACTCGATACCCTCTTCATTCCAAATATATACACTGCTGCGATACACTCACGGCATCACGCTGGTAATAAGGAGAGAGATACCTGTCCCTCTGTCCCATCAGCCGGGAGGACAGCCTGGAAGAGCATGGTGGCATACACACCTGGGGTCAGAGAGAATAGAGAGAGAAAAATAGGAGAGAGATAGATGGGGAAAGAGAGGGGGGGGGGAGGGAATATAAGGAGTCAGGGTGGCTTCTGAGACAAGGTGTTGTAAAGTGCTTCTGGTGAAATGAGAATACGCATATTAGGGTATACACACACACACACATATATATATATATATCTGTGTGGACGCATACATAATATTGGCCAGAACCTGCGAGGAGTGATAGGACAAGGGCGACTCCACTGGCTATGAGGACTGTCTTCCAGGAGAGCGTAGTCTTTCTGACCAGCTGTATGTTACGAGGAAGAGATGGCTCAGACGGAGAGAGCAGAGCGTCCTGGGGGACCTGCTCCTCAGCGTCTGACACGTGAGAGAGGGCAGTGACATACACACTGGTAGAGGGAGAGGGAGCGAGAGGGAGCGAGACTCACCATTCCACGACACAGGGCGGGCAGGAAGGGTCCTATCCACGTCAGCAGAGGACTCACAAGGGGCGCCGGTGTCAGTTTCGCATGCCTGGGTGTGAGAGACACAAAAAACACGCACATAACTCTTTTGAGAATGCGATGGCCTGTAGGTATCAGTATACAGTGCCGGAGACCTGTGGCAGAGCGGGATGAGGCATCAATTCACTCGAATGCCTTCGAGTCAAAAGCGATATGATCGCGCTTGTTTTTGTCCCAGGTGGCCTTAACCCTCAATTTATGGTGAGACGGTTCTTCCGATATTTCGTCTCTTCCTCTATGTGTTTCTGTTTGAGCATATCCATGTTTGTGTTTGTCTGCAGTTCATGTGTATCTGCTATTACCAGTAAACCAGGTTTGGACGTCGAATGCATTGCTAATTGATACTGAGAATGGGTTAGTATTCCCAGTGGGCCGCGTAGTATCGTATCTACAGCAATATCCGCTTCCCAGGAGCATAGTGAGACTGGCTCCATGTGAGGATGGATGTCACCAACACAATATAGTCTTTGACACTGTGCCTGGCGAGTGGGGAGACTGGGGTATAGTTAGGGATGGGGGTAGCAGGTGGGGCATGTTATCTCCGTCCAATGTGTTCTGCGGTTTCCGTTGTAGTGAGAACGATACCGTGCTGTGGCAGATTGGACCAGCCCATGTGTACCCACACTCGGGTCTGGAGTGGGGTACAGGCATGCCTCTCATTGACTGACTATCATCAGCGGTCTGTGACAGATCAGTGATGTGGTGCCACAAGAAGGGATCTGCTGTGAAGGGTGAGGATAGTACTCACTCGTAGCAGGTGAGAATATCTGCGGCAACACGGTGGATCGTGGAGACTATGTGTATCAGCATTGGCCTTCGTTAGTATAGCCCTGCTGCCTATGAGTGATACCCACTGGTGACATAGAGTCTGTGAGAGTCATACCCAGAACATCAGTGAGTATAGATAGTCCAGTATACTTGTCAGTCTATTCCTCTACAACCCACACACTTCCAGGCTCTGACCCGGCCCAGCGCATGTCAGGGTCGGGGTACAAGAGCTCAGACACTAGGGACACAGACACGCACTCCTTCTTGTAGACAGGTATCAGGGCTGCTCCCCCCACTATGTTCTTGCAAGACGACACAGCTAGTTGCGCACGCACATCACACTTACCACAATCCTCCCACTCACCACTCAGAGTATCGTACCTAGCAGAGTGAGCACCAGCGTAAAAACATACTCTGACGGCTGTAGATGTATATAGTATATATATAGCACAGTATCCCCGCATACAGTGTCGTACCTATACAGAGTCTCCCACCAGGGGATGGCGTATACGTGGCGACCGTGTGCCTGTGGTTATGTATCACAAGAACCTCAATAGTCATGACATGGAGTAGGAAGAGTTGGATTCCGTTATGGAGTATATACATTAATCACAGAGGATAGACCCTTGGCATGATACTGAAGAGACTCTGCCAAGGATATACTACTGCACTACACTCACCATGAAGATATCCTTTCCCGAGGCGGGAGATGGACCTTCATCCCTCCACCCACCTGCCAGGGTGAATGAGTGCATGTGTCGTGCTGAGCTGACATAGGCAGTGTTCCTTAAGACTGTCACACTATTCATCAGGTCACTGTATACTGCAGGGGCACGACCAACCTCTCTCCACCCATATGTACCAGAGGTCCTGGAGTGTTGGGAGTCTGTTTGTCTTGATGTATCCAGGGAGTATACCCAGGTGCAGTGGCACATATCCCAGTGGCCGTCTCTGGTTAAGAACAGAGAACTACCCGTCATGACAAGGTGCCCCTCGACCTCAAAGACCAGGGGAGCGGGTCGACTAGGAGGGCTAGCACCCTCTTCCCTATCGTCTAGGGGATCACGGGAGCAGACACCGGTGGCTAGGTCAATCCTATGCACACTGTAGTCTCTGGGTCCACTGTCTTGTCTGCCACCGAATGCATATAGGGTATTGGTGTTGTCCCCTCCTGAACCT
>BDIP01001285.1:0-11121 GCA_003568945.1 Kipferlia bialata
GGAAAGAGTCGGATGTAATCTTCGGTTGTCACCCTTTTTTTCATTGAGTTTCCTGTGTGCCTGTGAGGACTGTTTATTGAAGTGTGTGAAGTGGCTTGGATATGAGGGTGGATGGTGGGATGCGTTAGGGAGTGTCCTCTTTCTCAAAACATGAAGTACAGAGTATGATACTGTCAGCATCATTCGACATAACCATGATGGCTCCTCTGGCGTGAGGGAGGTTTCCAGGCAACCGTTTCCTGACATCGCTGTGTTGGCTTGTCAGCTGATGATTCACTAGTCCAAATCCCCCTCCTCCTCTCAGCCATGGGAGTTCACAGTCTGCATGTGCGTATTGTGCGCCGTGCGGACAGCAGCACCCTCCTGTCCTTCAGCACCCCTGGGGATGTGGATCCCCGCACCCTGCTGTCCAGTGTAGTGGCAGAGGTCGAGGGTGGGACTGACCGTGATGAAGGTGGGCAGGGCTTTTCACTACTCCACTGAGCCTCTCTCTGATTAGTGATCCTATGATGTAAGGAGCCAGTTGTCACACCATATGAGTTGAGGAGGTATACCAGCCAGTGGCGTTCAAGTATTACCTCTCTCTCTCTCTTCGTCTCCTACACGGTATTGCCTTTCTCACTCCCCCCCCCCCCCCCCCCCCCCCCCCCCCCCCCCCCCCCCCCCCCAACTCTCTGACTCTCTCTATCCCCCACCCAACCCCCCCGATCCTTGACACACAACCATTCATTATAGCATTTCACCCATCCCCCACTTCATTCACAAGTACATATATCATTTATCTCGGTATTTTGTTCCTCCACATCTCATCTCCCACCCTAGGTTTGAGCGAGAGACCAACCCCATTGGCACCGAGGTGATGGCAACAGCTGTGGAGGTTGAGGGACATGTAGTGGACCTGGAGGTAACAGCATTAACTCTATACTCTATCATATTACAGTATATACTATATTCACTGAGTAGTTGTGTGCTGTGTCACACAGACTGTGTGAGATTCTGAGTGGATGAAGATATATACAGTACCCACTCATTATCAGATATGGGCTGTCGGTGGGGCAGAGCCTGTGCTGAAGCCCAGTATGCATCTGTACAGAAGGCCCAGGGATTGCATGGTGATGGTGTATGATATTACACGGTGAGGCATAGACGAGGGTGCAGCCTTCACCATGTCACACTCTCTCTCTCCCTCTCTCTCTCTTTCTCTCTCTCTCTTTCTCCCCCGATATATACATATATCAGTGTATCATATTCGGAAACTCACCCAGCCGTTCCACTTAAACCTTGTCGCTCTGTCTCCCACACTCACATACATGCATATACTTGGGTGTTCCACATCTCATATGATCTCAGCCGACCCCCCTTCACCCACCTTGTGTCCCCCTCTATGTCTCTCCTGACACATGTTCAAACACATCAGTACACTAATTCTATTCCCATTCCCTATCTCACCCAGCCGACCCACCTTCACCCACCTTGTGTCCTACCTTGAGGACCCTATGGTTAGGGCAGAGGCCCCACCCTCACTCAAGTGGGTGCTGATTGGCAACAAGGCAGATGGGGAGGGGGAGAGACAGGTAATTACTGTTATACACTGTGATACTATTATTGTATATACTGTTACTATATAGCGAGGGAGTGTTTGGTTGGATATACACAATGGAGTTGATATATCTATAGCTGATTGGTAACAAGGAAGACGGGTAGTGGGAGAGAGAACAGGTACTATATATGCACTATATACTATGTGTATATGTGGTCCTCAGCAGGCTTACATAATCCAACCCTTGTACATATACAGGTCACTACTGAGGAGGCCGCTGCCTTTGCTGCCCGCCACATCAGTGCATAGATATGATATTCTTATGGTATTCCTTATATCAAGGCACTCTACCTTTGATAGTATGTCTCATGTATTAGGTCCCAACTGAGGAGGTTGCTGCCTATGCTGCCCAGCATGGGATGGAGTTCTATGAGACATCGGCTCTTGATGGAACTAGTGTTCAGGTATGAGCTCTCTCAGTCAATTTGTGTACGATAGCTGCTTTGACACCTAGGTTGGCCTTTCTGTCATGTGGGCATCCACTACACTATATGTACACTGATACATATGATAGCTCTAAAATATCAGAGTTGTGGCTTAACTCCAAGAGGCCTTCCTCTCCCCCACCAGAGAGCTAGTCAGACCTATTCTACAGTAGAGTTTAGTTTTCTCTAGCAGCTGCTCAAGCGGTGACGATTCTGATATACAGGAGGTATTTCTCTCTCCCACCAGAGAGCTAGTCAGAGAGGTGCTGGCAGGGGAGAGGGTGGTGAGGGATGCAGGTGAGTGGATGACAGTTGTGAGTCAGTATTAGACGACGTGTTCTTTCTGCATTATCATATAAGCACCGTCTCTCTCTTAGACCAGACACCTTTACCAGCGCCGTGAGTAGGCCAGAGTAGTTGTCACAGAGTCAGTTGTATAGGCCTAGTAAATGAAGCAAGGAACACGCCACATAGGTGGGATACTAATATATTGAGGTCTGCCGTTGCTGATATTGGCCCGTCGGCATCAAGTATTGATACGTGACCAGAGAGCGTGTACTATATGCAGAATATGGATACCACAGTGTTGATTTTGAAAGAATTATACATGTGTTTATGAGTCATACAATCTTACGCAACGTTTGTTTTTGTGACTGGACCCTTTCTAGACTAAACGGTGTGAGTCATTTCGCGCTTCTCTCTTGTCTGTACTCTCTTGATGACAAAGGAGGGAGTGGAGGAGACAGGGGATACCCTTCAGTTCCAGTGTCCTTGTGGTGCCTTTCTACCAACTTGGGCTGAGTACGCGCTTCATGCTATGCTCTGCTCCGATACACACTCCACCTCAGTGTCAATCCAGTCTCTGCCTGTGTTCCAGCACCCCCCTCTCTCCCACTTCACAGAGCACACTGTTGGGTTTGATCGCACGCGCCTTCCTCTCCCGTCTACCCCTGTCTTCTTCAGCAACGTGTTCTGGCATCTTCAGAAGGCGGGATTCAATCCAACTCTCTATGGCAGCTACCAGACGGTGTATGCCACACAGACGTCAGATATGGACATTGCACTAGGTACGGGTCCACTATTTGATGTCCTATGAGATGTTACTTATCACTGGCGTCTCTGATGGCTCCTCCCTTTGGGTATATTCGGTATAGCAGTGACAGCGCAATTTACCCTGACCCCAGGCCACGGGTCTCTCCGTCTGGCCAGGACCTCCCTACAGAGCTCTCGCCTGGGCACATGCCGCATCCTTGGCAATCCTGGTGAGCGGAACAGACGTCACATGAAGGTACTGTCAATCTGGATTGGATTGGGTATCGTTGCTTGGATTGAATTTCCCAATTCTATTATCTACCCTTCACCCACACACCCCACACCCATACACACATCTTAGCAATAGGTATATGCCCCAGGTGTGGGCAGAAGGGGGCACCACATAGACGTCGTGTCCTCAAGGGACAATGATGGGCCACAGAAGAAGCAGGTGGGGAGGTCTATCTCTCACTCTCTCTACCACTGATGTGACTTGATCGTGAACTATACAATGTAACATTTTCAATGTTGAATGATACTTGGCTATGATGATTCTACAGATGGAAGTAATATGTTTCTTCTTCTATCTCTTACCATCATGTTTCCCGTCAGACTCTGCTCAATCTCACCACCTTTCCTCACTGTCATAGCATACACCACTCCCACTACCTCTCTCCCCCTGCCTCATCTACTCATCTATAGATTCTGCTCAACTTGGCTACTGTGCTACCCATCATGTCCCACCTGAAGAGTGTACTCAAGACAATGGCCAGTGCTACCGGGTGCCTAGCCCCTGGAACTAGGGGTCAGAAGGTACCATGTGTAAAGAGTATAGATATATGTGTGTGACAAGCGTGTAATGATGTCACTCCAGGGTCACGAGCGCAATGGCGCACAGCTCCTCCACAGTGCTGTATGGGCCATCGCCAGGGGCTGTCCCGCGCTGGACTCTCTCTCTCTCAGCGGCGCTCTCTCCAGTGAGGTGACAGCGAGTTACTGATATGAGTTCATCTACTTTACGTATCCAATAATTCACTGTGTCAACTAGTATTGCCACTATGTTATTGAACTAACAGTGTGAATCTAACAATCAGACCCGGGCAGAGCTGCTGGCCAAGGTCGAAGAGACCTATGACACCTCTTCCCCTGAGGCACTGCTTAGTGGTGTGCTCTTGGACTGGTGCGCATACAACAAGGTGTCGGTAAGGTACGTTACTATACAACATTGACAAATTGGGAGTATAGTAGTCTCAGTCCGTTTACAGGTAGCGTAGATAGAATTTTAACCACTTCTCATTGAGTATTCAACATATATACATAGTATTAATTCAGGGGCATCAGGGACTCTGTGGTGTGCAAGAGTATAGTGGATGGGACGCCGCTGCCAAGGCCTGAGATGTACTATCTGCCTCCTACCATGCAGGTACTTACCTACTCCCTCTCTCTCCCTTTCGAGGGTTGTCACTTATACTAGTGGTAACTATTCTATTGTTGCTGATATGCCAGGCGCTAGTTGAGCCTCTTCGTCTGGGCCTTGAGAGAGGCGAGACTGTACCTCCCCTTGTGAGGGCCCTTTCTCACATGTCTGTGTTCTAGACAGAGGTGACAGACTCTTCTGTTTCTCTTTACGCTAGCTTCAAGCTCGAATACTTCTTTGTTTTCACCAACTCCCCCAGTGTATATCACTGACTTCCTTGAGGGTTGACACAACCCAATCTCTACCAGCTATACACACAAGAGTGCAGATAGAGAATACAGCACTATGAATGGGTGATGTTATGTGTCGTTCTCTATCTGTTCATGACAGAATAGTTCAATGACTCGTATTACAAATATTCTACACTATTACACTCTTACGAGGAGAGGATAGCTTCCCTCTGGACTCCAGAGTCTGGAGTCACGCTCACTTGCTCACACTCCTTGTCCAGGTCGTGCTCTGACATCTTCTCACAGGAGAGAGAGAGGACACCGTGTTGACAGGACACAAAGTGTACAGAGTCAGGATAGGAAGAGCCAGATAGAGAGAAGTGGCCCTGTGCAGGGACGCAGCAGCCAAGGCCCAGAGGCGCGTCGATGCCATCCAGAGGTACATTGACACCGCAGAGTACTCCCTTGATGCCAGTGTGGGATTCATGGCTGAGAAGAGGAGACTGCAGGGTCTGCAGCAGAGGGCTGAGGGCAAGTACACATCCCTCTCCAGTCAGCTGCGTGCTTCTCAGCAGAGAACATCACGCTCCCAGTCTGTCTGTTATCCCTACCCCTTTTGGATGGGGGCATCAGTCTAGACCTAAGGGGATTAAGGTGCAGCCTCTGGACATGGGCAGCAGAGGCAGAGGCAGGTTGTTATTGAGAACCACACAAACTGAGTGTGCAAGAATACTAAAGTGAAGCTCACGGGTAGCATGGGAGTTAATTATCATTCGTCTTTCAGGTTCATTTGTTCCTTCAGCTGTTCCATAATAAGACTTCACAACTTGTGGTTGATAACGACAGCATGATCTGTACTCTATATGACGTTGAACACAACCACCTCCCCTTCTTCTCCGTCCCCAGTGGGATCAGAGTACACTGGGGCCCCTGCCATAATGGTACCATTGTCGATAGTGAGACTGGCTCCCAGTTGGCCAACCTGACCCATAACTTGTCTGCTGTCCTGCAGTGAGACTCTGTGCCGTGTATCTATGTGTGATTGATCTGCCACTTACAATGCAGGAGAGTTCACTGCTACATACCAGAGTATACTCTACCCCCTGGGCCTTGTACACAAATACAGACCCCTGGTCACTGTTCTCATGGGGTGCCCCTACCACTAGTACCTCCTGAGGGTGAGAGGTTATAAATGACAGCGTTAACAGCAGAAGTATCTCCAAACTTAGGAGTCCTAAGATAATAGTAGTGTTGATGAGATGATAGTGATATGCAGTGACATCTGCCAGTAATTATATATGTGTTAAAGTGCCAAAGGTATATGAACCTACCTCTCCCTCAGCCGCACTGTGGTCATAGCAGAGACTGGTTCCAAACTCAGCCTTATTGCCTTGGTCACCTCTCATACTGGCGACAGTTATAAAGTTAACGCTGATGTAAGGGTAGCAAGGTCAACTTACGAAGTCTATGCTAATATCAGCCCATAATATAGCCAGAATATATCTTTTCTGGTGTAGGTCAAGTAATACATAGGAACACATTAGGATACAACCGCTCCACAATGTCGTATACTTCGGTGGACAAAGGTGGTTACCTTGAGTCTGGGTCCTTCTGATAGATCTCTACCAGTCCAGCATCTCGGCGGGCTAGGGGTGAGTATATATCCAACTACTCATAAATATCAGACTCCAACTGAGTAGAATATACAATGTATTCCATTGATACTTTTGTCCACACTGCATGTAGCATATATTGATTTGTTAATCGATTACTCACTTGATGTGTCTTGGACAGATGGGCAGTACAAAGGAATTCAGATATATATATAGATGTATTGACGTGCACTTATAACTATATATATATCTATACATATATATATTGTTCTTCTCCTGGTCTTACTTGATGTGCCTTGGACAGATGGGCAGTACAAGGCATCAACAGACATGGAAATAAATTGTCATATGCATCTATATATGTACACATATATACACTTACCTACATATATTGATTGGTTACCCATATATCCACTCTATATGTATATATACACACATATATATACATACACTCACTTGACGTGTCCAGGACAGACGGACAGGACAAGGCAAAGGTGAGCCCATCTGCCGCTATGGCAACGGCCATGGAACTGGCCTTGCGGCACACATCTGAGGGTAAGCGAAACCATGAGAATATTACCAAAAGCCTATATACTATATATCAGAGTAATAGTGAACGATTCTTGACACCCATGGCTATACCACACTATGTAGCTCAAAGAGCATAGATTGTGTTGTATTCATCATGATATATCCTCTAGCTCAGGAAGACCCATACCACCATACCTTCTATACCTTCTATACCTTCTATATTATATTCTATACCTTCTGCCGCCCCTGCTCTTCTCCAGTCTGCCTTGTCAGTGTGGTAGTCATACACAGTGGCACCACTGGGGTTAGACACACTATGCAGTGCACTACAAGTAGTACACTATTTCATAAAGCCACTACAAATATTGACTATTAGTCATATGCCACTGGGGTTAGACGGAGTATAGTGTTAGTGTCAATAGAACACTCAACTCACTATAACAAGACATCGCAATAGATTGTCAGAGTATGGTGCCAGAATATTTGGACAAATAGGTCTATACAGCTCTATATATGAGTCCAGACCACACCTTCTATGCCACTAGCGTCGCCTGGCCTGAATTGTAATTAATACATAATTACATCCAACTACATGTATACATATACACATATATAGAGAAAATGTAGTGCAATGTTCGCGGGTATTGCCAGAGTGCCCATACCCCATGCCCGTGATGTCTCCAGGCTGGGCCGGCCAGGACCCACCCGCAACCACTCGAGTGCCATCCTGGGTTGAGAGGCTGGCAATACATATACATATCATAGGTACTATTTCATTCAACAATAATACGTACACCACCCTGTTTCCAATCCGGGTCAAAACTGGATTCATATACATCCCATATCCACATAACCATACGATGTTGCAATTGTATACCCCCACCTTGGCTAGGGCGAGGCTCTGACCCAGGTGCATAGCGTTGCTCCTGAGGGACCTCTCTTGCTGGTATACCCCATTGACCCTCCTATGTGTAAGGATAGATCCATACATACACTAATAGGATATATACATGTTATCAGAGTTGCATAGGTCTTTGTAAATGATAGTTCTGAGCGAGATTGTATTTACCAGTTTGTGGTTACCTGTACATATCGACTTGAAGTATCTTTGTCTCTCTCTAACTGTGTATGTTTGTACATATATATGTACATATCGACATGTACTCATGTATGTCTGATATATACAATCATTATGGATATATATCAATGGATATATATCAATATATATACAGACCTGTACATATCGAGATGCCCCACTGCTGGGTACCCAATGGCCAACACATCAGCTGGGGTCAGTACAGAACGGAGTCGTCATATACACAGAGGTTACTGATAACACATAAACATGCAACCGTCAGTGGCATTGCTACTTCACTGTTACTAAACCAAGGATCACCAACCTGCCATTGCCAGAGATACTATAATACAATATATTATATAATATATACACATACATATAAATATAGTTAGATACAGTGTATATACACATCATACCACTAACCTGCCAGTGCCACAGATACTATACTATATTATATATAATGATACATGTATACACATACATGCATATATAGTACTATATCTATATCTACTAACCTGCCACCGATACTATACTATATTTCTTATAATTAATAATAATTAATAATAATTAATTTACATATACATGTCTAATTTATACTATATATATATGCTACTAACCTGCCAGTGCCACCGAGATGGCCCCTTCCTGACTTGGTCCCACCTGCTGCATAAGGGTCCAGCTAATGATCAGACGGAACAGAGAGAAACCTGCGACCTGTAGCAACCATAATGGTGTATATTGTAAACACATAGGTATATATATATATGTGTGTGTATACTTATATAATATCTGTACCCCTCTCTCCTAAAAGACACACTGGCTGTGACAAATTTGCAGATATATAGATACTTGTCAGTACAGTAGAAGAGATACTATACCGCTCTGCTTCCCTCTTAATATATGATATACTTTACCTATCTGCTTCGCTCTTAATATATGATATATCATACATATCTCCATCTCTCTTAATACATGATATACTATACCTACCTATATGCTTCCTTCTTAATATATGATATATCATACCTATATCCCTCTCTCTTAATATATCATCAGAGTACATGATACATAGTGTTATACCTGTCCCCCTCTCTCTTAAAGAGTGACACCGTGGCTATGACAGGAGATGGGTAGTCACCAGGGGAGGACACAGCCACCCAGTCGCCATCTGGGGGTGAGACAGACTACAAAGGCAGGGGGGGATATATCGTTCAATGTTGCTTGAATGCATAAGGGGGGGGGGGAGTGTATGTCGTGTCTACCTATGGCCACAGCTGCCCCCGTGCAGTTGTACCCCTGCCCTACATCCAGTCTGGAGTGGTGGGTCCATATACCTTGGTCAAGGTACAGCATATAGGCGGCACCTGAGGGTGAGACAAATATAGCACACAACGCTTGTATACTGGGAGTCGTATATAGTACAAATACGGTCTTCCAATCTGCTGCATACATTCACCACTGGGGGTGGGACACAAATAATGAGTACTCAGTTTATATAATCAGAATATAGAAGAGAGGGGGTGTTCAGGCACATGAACATACAAGTGCACTCCCGCCATGAGAGAGAGAGTAAGTGAGAAGAGAGAGACGCTACATAAGTCTGTGTGTGTGAGAGAGAGGCATACCTACAGCCAGCCAATCACTTGCATTGTTCCACTGATAGGGTGCACCAACCACTGCCCACCCACCACTGACAGAGACAGAGTGGCCGAAGGCGGCATCTGAGAGTGAGGCAGTAGTATATATACTAGTACATAATGCATATATGTACATAGAGATAGAGACTGTCCACAGACAGAGACAGAGTGGCCGAAGGCGGCATCTGGGGGTGAGCCTGCAGGGGGGGGGGGGGGGGGGGGGGGGAGGGAGGGGGGGGGGGGGGGGGGTAGGGGGGGGGGGGGAGAGGGGAGGGGGGTATTAAGAGAGAGTGGAAGACGGAGGGCATAACATAGGTGGCTGACGTGAGAGGATGGGAACATAGAAACAAACAGGGAGAAAGTGTATGCAGAGGAGGAGGGTAGGGGGGGGGGGGAACATATTGGGGAGAAAATTTGTGATGTACACTGAAATGTATGCAATAGTAGTATACATCTATATATACTATATACACTATATATACTACTATTTATAGGGATACCTGCCATCCAGGTTGCAGTGGTGTGTGAGTGCTGAGAGTACCCTTGCACACAGCATCCTGGACAGATGCCCCTTGGTCACCTTGGTATGAGATGTCAGTATCAGTATATATACGTATTATTTACCAGTATTATAAGGATACTGATAGAGATGCTAGAGATACCCCTTGGTCACCTTGGAATTAGATGTCAGTATCAGTGTCAGTAGACGTATTGTATATAAAACTAACTAACTATGAATATACTTATATATACTAATACTGATACTGGCCAGATGCCCCTTGGTCACATTGGTACTAGATATCAGTATCAGTATATTAGTATCATACGGATGCTGATACTGATGCTGATACTGATGCTGATATACCTTTACATCAGGTGACCCTCCCATCACACCCCACTCTGCTGCTAGTGTACTCCACTGGTCACTACCCTTGTGAATATCAAGCAGAGCCTAGAGTTAGATATACATTTACATTGACATATAATAAGTACATATACTGACCACTCCACTTCCTGATGTCCAGAAGAGTTTAGGGTGAGAGAGAGAGAGAGATCGTGGTCAATCCGTGGAGTGAATAGAGTTGAAGAACTGGCACCATCGTACCCCCTTGACACTGGATGTCGTACTATATATACATCTACTGATCACTACCATTGCTGATGAAGAGAAAAGCCCGGCGAGAGAGAGAGAGAGAGAGAGATCCTGTCAATCTGGCTGAAGTGAATTCAGCTGAACAACTGCGTACCTCCTTCACCCTGGATGTTGTGGTTAGAACCAGTGCCTCATAGGCTGCTAAAAGAGTGACATCGTTGATGCCTTGGATATCGGCCATTGCCGCAATACCCTAGAGGAGTCTCATCGTGGATAGGTGTACAAAAAAGAAAAAATCGGTGTCTGTAATGAGGGTTCACTCCTCCAACTTGGAGGCTCCAAGTCACTCAGAGTCACTCTCTCTAGTCACACACTGTTTGTTTACTCATCATAACACATGTTAGGGAACTATTGGGTCTAATCTAATCTATTGATAATCCACCACAAACGGCGGCCTTATGCAAC
>BDIP01001288.1:0-11111 GCA_003568945.1 Kipferlia bialata
AAACAGGAGTCCAAACAGGTGAAAATGCCGAGTCCAAAAATAAAGGAGCCCTATTTGTGGGAGGTCAGTGACAGCGATGACGACAAGAATGTTAGCGTTGTACTGTACGGCCATCACAGGCTATGTGTCTCCCAGGTCTGTCACTTAGATACAGACGGGGTTAGCGGCTATGCTCTGTGTTGGATGCTGGACTCAGTCTCTCAGGACGTAGAGATGGTGGGGGAAGTTAGTATCCCAGAGCCTGAGCGGAACAGACACGGTGAGAGCACCTCACTGGAATTCTCTGCTGCCTTGCTCATGAACCCCTCCACTCTCGTGATAGTCGGTGGGGATGCCATTGTGGTCGCGGACATTGATCCACACTACCTCGGCCCAAAGTACCATACCAGCATGGTTGGTTGGTTCTAAACACTGGCCCAGTGTTACACTGGGTCTATATAGTATATAGCTCTGGTGTATAATACTCATAAACATACATTATTGATGAGGGATATACATAGCGGTCGGTACACGCCGTGTACCACAGGGTGTACCACACCAGCATAAGTGGTTGGTAGTGACTGACTAGTTGTGAGTCACAACTTGTGACTACTCAGTCGGACATGGACATATGTATGTACAACAATAGATATACATGATTAGTGTGGCACACCAGCTTGGGTGGCGGGTGATGCTGTAGATGCTATAGAATCTATAGTATTGGTGCTGAATTATTCCATCAGTGGCTGGTGAGACTTCCTGTGAATATAGGATTCTCTCTAATAGACTAGGTTAGGCCCTTTGGTAGTTTACCCTTGCGTAGTGCCTACAGCCGCTAGGGTATATGTATCCCTACGGTAGGGATAACCAACGTATAGTTTACGGTAAATAACATTCTACAAGTGTACATCATTGAGCAATACATATTAATGATTCAAAAGTCTAACCATTTACTGCACCTCACTGCAAAACTCCAAACAACATACATTGTAAACGACACAAAACGAAGGGAAACACACAAATACAACTCCCAAACAACCATCAGCTACACTAGAGACTCCTGGAGCTCCAAACATCACTCCAAGTAGAGTCCGTTCCCGCTAAGTCAAGAGGTTTTGACTAGTCCGGACTAGTCACAAGAAGTCAGAGGGCTCACATTAGGAGCATCTTGAAGATGATGAGGAGTAGACCGACGAGGGAGCCCAGAGCAACACCTGGAGGTCAATGGGAAGAAATTGGTCCACACACTATCCTTACAAGAAAACAGTTATAGTATAGTGGTAGGATATAACTCTACACACCTGCTATTGTCCCTGTTATATCCCTCTGTCTCTGTATGACTGCATTGGTGCCACTGGTAGAGACAGCAGTGTGCAGGGCAACAGTGTCCTGGGGTAAGTATATACATACTACTAATACACACACTTATACATATATATATACATATTCATATAGTACCTTCAGCTGTCTGACCACAATGCGCTGGTCCATGTCAACCATCACTACATACTACTATACAACTTGGCTAGTACTATATGTAGTGTATATGTACATATATATATATATAATCATCTATACCTTCAGCTGCCTGACCACTATCCTCTGGTCCATGTCTACCAGTCTTTACACTATAGAAGTATATGTAGTATATTAAGTGTATATGTAGTGTATATAACTATACATACCTTCAGCTGCCTGACCACTATCCTCTGGTCCACCTGTGTCTGGGACATGTCACCCAGCCTGTCCTCCAGAGACACAAACTCCTGGGGATTAGGGGTGTAGAGGGTGAGAGAGAGAGAGAGAAGGAGAGAAATGGTAGACTCAAACTCCTGGGGATTAGGGGTGTAGAGGGAGAGAGAGAGAGAGAGAGAAGGAGAGAAATGGACTCAAACTCCTGGGGATTAGGGGTGTAGAGGGAGAGAGAGAGAGAGAAATGGTGAACACAAACTCCTAGGGGTTAAGGGTGCAGAGGGAGAGAGAGGAAGAGAGAGAGAGAGAGAGAAGTAGAGGACGCAAACTCCTGGGGATTAGGGGTGTAGAGGGAGAGAGAGTATTGGAGGACACAAACTCCTGGGGATAACGACGGTAGAGAGAGAGACAGATGCAGTGCATACCTGTCCAACATCTGCCAGGGTTGACTCCAGGTTGGCCTGCTTGACAGACACAAGAGAGGCAGCCTGGGAGATGGCATCGCCGACCTGATATAAGGGACTAGAGAGAGAGAGAACATAGTATACCCCGTCAATACACAATTACACTCACCTCATCCAGTGTCCTGCCCTCCAGTGCCCTAGCCCCTGGGTACCCCATAGTGACTAGTGACTCGACAAGGCCCTGCTGCACTAGCTCAAGGGCGCCCTCGCCTCCTACTATTAGAGTCTCCTCCTACTATATAGATGATACTATATTAGTATACCACTTCAAGGGCGCCATCGCCACCTGAAGATTTAGACAACATATGCATAAAGAACACATACATAAATATTACATGTGCATATACATACATATAGTAATACACATACCTCTCTGTGTGGCCGAGAGTGACTCCCTACCAAAGACACTCTGACAGGTGGAGACACCAAGCTGAGGTTGAAATAAAAGGGTGCAGAGAGAGAGAGAGAGAGAGAGAGAGAGAGAGAGAGGTACCTGGGCTGTCTGTGAGTCTTCTCCTGTCTCCTACTGTGACACTGTAGGCAGCCCTCTCCACAGGGGGGGAACCTGGGGGTAAGAATACATATATAGGTATATTATACACCTTTTAATCCACTAATATACAGTATCTGGTACCTAGTGCCCTGATTGACTCCAGCTGGGACTGGATCAGGGTGTGGGAGGCCTCGACCTAATGTAAGAGGGAGAGAGAGAGAGAGAGAGAGAGAGAGAGATTTGGGTGAGAGACTATACACTAAAAGAGTTATGGAATGGTATATATATAAATATATATATGTGAGATACTGTATAATACCTGAGATAGATCACTCCTGAGTGCGTCTGCCTCTGAGTCCTTGGCTGCCATGGCCTGCTCACGGGCCTCGGCCTAAGAGGTTGGTATTTATATATATAGAGAGAGAGAAAGAGAGAGAGAGAGAGAGAGAGAGAACAATAATACCCGGCCTGCTCCCTGGCCTCGGCCTGAGGGTAAGTATACAGAGATAGACACACACACATACATATATATTGATATATAGAGAGAGAGAAACATAATATTTGTAGATGAGAGATAATCCCTACCTGACACACCAGCTCATGGAGGTTGGCCTCGGCCTCCTCAACCTGGGGTTAATACAATGAAACCATAATAAGAAGGATACTAAGACTTAATAACCGTAGGGTTAATAGAAATATGCAAAATAGTTATATGTATAGCATCTGCATCACTTGCCCGGGCATCCTGGGTTTACAACATATAACAATTGAAATAAGAGAGTAGCTATGCATGTACATACAATGAAACCATTGAAATGAGAGAGTAGGTATGAATGCTAATACACAGAAACCATAGAAATGAGAGAGAAGCTCTGTTTGTTAATACAACTTTAACCATTGAAATAGGGGTATTTACCATACCTGCTCGTGCATCCTGGTCTCTCTCTCAGCAAACTCTCTCTCTCTCTGCTCCTGTGGTCAGATAGAAGTCACATCCTTGGTCAAATATCACAAAACCATATGACTCAGATGAATACCTTCCCAGTCACTATAAATGAAGTCGTAAATAGTCCCTCACCGCCTCCTGCAGGGTGTCTCCAGCTATCCCCCCCTCCCCTATATATAACCACTGAGTTACAATGCTAATTCAATCATAAAGAAATAGATACTTCATAACACTCACCGCCACCTGCAGGGCTGTCTCCAGCTGCTGCAGCCTATCCTCAGTCTCGGCCTCTCTCTCCATCCACTCGGCCTCTCTCTCCATGTGCTGGGCCTGGGATTGGTATCATAATGTATACCAATACGTTGTATTAAGGCCAAAACATGTTACACAAACTAGAGTATACTATAGTATAATATGTCCATCCACTCGGCCTCTCTCTCCATGTGCTGGGCCTGGTATCAGTATCATAATATACTATATTTCTATTGGTATACGATTACATATATACTAGCGCCTGATTATAGATAGCAAATAGACAAGAGAACACTACTACAAGATACTCTGCCTCTCTCTCCATGTCCTGGGCCTGCGATTAGCAAACATAGTTACATACACACATAGACACACACACATATAAGTAGTATATATACACGCAGATAGTCCATACATATGAATATATCCGTATGCTCTACATAGGTTAGTGTACCTTCTCCTGCTCGAGCTGCCTAGTGTAGACTGTGAGCATCTGGAGCTGGGTCACATCAGTGGACTCTGACAATGAGGGTGTAGATATATATATATATATATATATATATAGAATAAAGAAGTCAGTAGACTCTGGGGACGAAGGAGTGAATATGGATATCATGAATATAATACCTGTTGGGGCAAGCTCGAAGCTGGTGTCGTATGCCTCACTGCCTCTACGCAGAGAGGGGTCTGAGAATGAGGGTGTAGAGAGAGAGAGAGACGAAGAGAGGGAGAGAGAATGAGTGAAAGGGGTCTGATATAATGAATGAAGAGAGAGATACGGAAATATGTACCTGATCCTGACCCCTGTGTGGCTGGATGCATATAAATAGAGTGTATACTCATATAATAGATATATATATATATATGTAATATATATATATATACCTGATCCTGTACCCTGTGTGGCTGGGGAGGAAGAGGTGGCATCGACTGGAGAGTTAGATGTTATATGAGAACTTGGTGGATAGACAGAATGGGAGAATATGACCAACACCCTATAATGTAGAATACAATATAGTACCCACTGACTCTGGGTCTGAGTCTTATTATTATAATCTCATACGTATAACTATAATGACAACTACATACACACCTACTGACTCCGAGTCTGAGTCTGACACAATCTTATTGGCATAGAGACACACACTATATAGAGTATACATATAAAGATATACACACTCAGTACCTACTGACTCTGAGTCTGAGTCTGACACCGTCTTATTGACACAGGGACATACACTATATATATATAGTATACATATATACTATATATTCACTATGATACCTACTGACTCTGAGTCTGAGTCTGACACAATCTCATTGACATAGAGTGACACACTATATATATATAGAGAGAGAGAGAGTATACATGTATAGGGGATATACGATATAGTACCTACTGACTCTGAGTCTGAGTCTGACACAGTCTCATTGGCATAGAGACACACTATATATTTAGAGTATACATATATATATAGAGTATACATATATAGATGATATATACACTATGATACCTACTGACTCTGACTCTGAGTCTGACACAGTCTCATTGGCATAGAGAGAGACACTATATATATATATAGAGAGAGAGAGAGTATACATATATAGAGGATATACACTATGGTACCTACTGACTCTGACTCTGAGTCTGACACAGTCTCATTGGCATAGAGAGACACACTATATATATAGAGAGATATACTTATACATGATATATATACATAGTCTGTACCTACTGCCTCTGAGTCTGAGTCTGACACTGTCTCATTGGCATAGAATTACACTATATATATATATATATATCTATATATATAAATATGTATATCTGACATGGATATACTCGTCGGTACCTGCTGACTCTGACTCTGAGTCTGACACAGTCTCGTTGGCATAGAGAGCCACACCTATACATATATACATATATAGATGTATATATAGTATACATACATGACTCATCATTGCATGACTCTGAGTCTGACACCGTCTCATTGGCATAGAGAGACATACCTATACTTATCTATCTATCTATCTATATCTATATATAATATACATGTATAGAGGATATTCGATATAGTACCTATTGACTCTGAGTCTGAGTCTGACACCGTCTCGTTGGCATAGAGGGTACCGGCACAGGACTGGGTGCCTGGGGTTAGAGAGAGAATGTGTGAGAGAGAAAGTATACCGCGTGAGTGGGTATATAAGAGAATATGGATAGAAAGAGAGAAACTAGTATATATATGCAAATTATGTATACACTAACCTGCGTAGTCCCTGGCGTTCAGTGTCACAAGTCCATACATATGTATATACTAACTACATATACACATATATATAGATATATACATACCCGCATAGTCCCTGGCGTCCAGTGTCACAGGGGTGGAGTCACAATACATACCATCTATATATATATACACTGACTATTTGATATACTATGTATATGTGTGTGTATATATAGTTATATACACTAACCTGCGTAGTCCCTAGCATCCAGTGTCACAGGAGTAGAGTCATAATACATACATAACTGTATATATATATATATATATATATATATATATATATATATGGCACTTATATACCTGCGTAGTCTCTGGCATCCAGTGTCACAGGTGTAGAGTCACAGGGCTCAATGCCCTTGAGGGCAACGGGGGAGGTCTCTCTCTCTCTCTCTCTCTCCCTCTCCCTCTGGGCGTACAGAGCAGCCTGAAGAGTGAAAAGAGGGTCTAAGGATATAGTAAAGGATATATACATATATATATTGCTTCTAGGAAGTAGTACCTGGAGAGTCTTGATCTCAGTCTCTCTCTCTGCCTGCTGGGTCCGGTGGGTCTCTCTCTCTCTCTCTCTCTCGGCCTCCAGAGCAGCCACCTTCTCAGCGGCCTGGTCTCTCTCGGCCTCCACCGATGTCAGAGCCTCTCTCTCTCTCTCTCTCTCTGCCTCAGCAGCAGTCAGTCTATCAGTCAGACTGTCTCTCTCCCTCTCCCACTGCTGCCTCTCGGCCACTCTCTCCTTCTCTCTCTCCTTCCTCTCGCCCAGCACCTCAGAGATACTCTCCCTCTCCCACTTCTGTCTCTCCCTCTGAAGAGCAGCAGCAAGGGTCTCCCTCTCACTCTCAATCTCCTTACGGGCATCAAGGAGTGTGGCTACCCTGGTGCGTTAGTGACAACAGAACCACAACAAGTAGTAAATATCACATAGTCATATACACCCATACCTAGCCTTAGCCTCATCCTTCTCCCTGGTCACTGTCTCCAGCAGGGTCTCCAGAGACACAACTCGGCTGGCAGTGGTGCTGTGATCAGATACAATACTAAGACTACCATACAAAGTCAGGAAATAACAAACGTGTATGACTGTACACACACACATATATATATACCTTGCCTGTGCCTCCACTGACTGTATGACTATGGTAGTATTAATACTACGTATACTGTACTACACTATATATATTAGCAATACCTAGCCAGTGCCAGCTTAGCCTCCACTGACTGTGTGTGTGTGTCAGCCTCAGCGGCAGAGCGGAACAGGTCAGCAATCTACAGGGTTAATATATGTGGAGAGAGAGAGAGAGAGAGAGAGAGAGAGAGAGTCGGCAATCTAGGGGGTCAACAGGGACCGGGGTGTAGAGAGAGAGAGAGAGAGAGAGAAAGTATTACCTCAGCCGCCAGCTTTGCCTCCGTCTCCTTGGCCACTCTGATGGTCTCTCTGCTCTCCCTCACTGCCTCTCTGGACTGCTCCAGCTCAGCCTCAAGCTCAGTCACACGTCTAGGGTGAGGATACAGAGTATATACATATATAAGTATGTACAATAGAGAGAGAGAGAGAGAGAGAGAGAGAGAGGTGTACTGCTCAAGCTCAGTCTCAAGCTCAGTCACACGTCTAGAGTGAGTATATATAGAGAGTACACACATATATAAATACATACTATAGGGAGAGAGAAATGTATATAAATGAATCTATATAGAAGAATATACACTTCTATACACACACCTAGCATGCTCTGTGGCTGTGGTCTCCATGACAACTCCATGTATATACATTGATAAGGTCCAAGAGATACCTGTCAACACTATATTACACAACCCCTACCTAGCATGCTCTGTGGCTGTGGTCTCCATGACAAGGGCCCTGGCCCTCTCTCTCTCAACCTGATATGAGGGTATAAAGGTATACAAGAGAAAGTGGACGTGGAAATACATGGGAACAAAACAGTAGTTGTATGAATTTATGAATACATACCTCCGCCAGTCTCTCCTTCTCAGCAGCAGCCTCTCTCTCTCTCTGTGCCACACTATCCCTCTTTGCAGCCTCTGCCTTCTCTCTCTCTGCCTCATCGAGAGTGGCCTGAGAGGTAAGAATACAGTCAACATATGAACCAGAGTATATTGCAATGTATGTACTTACAAATAGAAAGGCGTACCTGCAGGCTGTCGCGGGATGCCACGGCCTCAGATAGGTACCCCTCGAGCACAGCCTTCTCTCTCTCTCCCTCAGCCAGAAGGGCCTAGGGATGAGAGATGGATCAAATAGTACTATACTTATCGGAATACTTTACTCCTACAAGGAGACCCAATTGACGGTCCATTGCCAAACAAATATATATAAATATATACATATACATATGCGTGTATCACTGAATTGAGCGTGTCTCTGTCTTCTGCGCCAGCTATGTATATACTTATACTTATACTTTCTGTATATATACATACGTGTATATATACACATATATATACATATATCTTATAACTCACCTGCACTGAGCGTGCCTCCTCTGCCCTCTGCACCAGCTGTCCCTGGAGAGAGGCCTCTCTCTCTGCACCCTCATCTCTCTCGGCCTTGAGAGAAGCCACTGTCTCTCTCTCTGTGTCTCTCTCCTCAGCTAGACCCTTAATATCAGCCTCCAGAGATGTAATAGCGGCAGCATACTCCTCCTGAGTAGCGGCTCTCTCTCTCTCTCTCTCTGCCTCTACCGCTGTCTTGGCCTCAGAGGCGCTCTCTCTCTCCCTCTCTAGAGTGGCCTCTCCGTCTGCAACCTGGGCCTGGATATAAGAGACCAAGGAAAGGAAGCGCAAGTAAGTACATAGTGGTATTATCGACCAAGGGAACTATATGGACTATTGGATAATATACCTTAAGGGCTGTGAGTGTCTGTGTGTACTCTCTCTCCCTAGATGCCATCTGTGCCTCTCTCTCCTGCTCTCCCATGGCTAGGGTGGCGGTGAAGGACTCTCTCTCCCTGTCCTTGGCAGTCAGAGACTCCTGAGGTTAGGTACACTAAATAGTGTGTTGAAAACATGTTACTAATGTCCAGAGGTGATACAATGCAGATAAGAATAATAGTATACACACCTGCAGTGTCTCTATCTCTGTGCGTGTCTCTGCCAGGGATGAGGTCAGAGACTCGACGGCCTCTCTCTGCGTCTCTCTCTCCTCAGCTAGACCCTTATTGTCAGCCTGAAGAGTAGCGACAGTCTCCCTCTCCCTCTCAACCTCTCCCTGGAGTGTAGACACTGTCTCTCTCTCACTGTCCCTCTCAGTCTCAAGAGCAGCCACAGTCTCCCTCTGCCTGTCTCTCTCTGACTCAAGGGCAGTGATGGTAGTAGCCTGGGCATCCCTCTCCTTCTCTCTCTCCTCCTCTAGAGTGGCCACCCTCTCTCTCTCCTGGTCCCTCTCTGCAAGTAGGGTAGACACAGTCTCTCTCTCCTGGTCTCTCTCTGCAGTGAGAGCAACAACGGCCTCAGCCTGGGCATCTCTCTCAGCCTCTCTCTCCTCAGCTAGACCCTTCCTGTCAGCCTGAAGAGAGGCGACAGTCTCTCTCTCCCTCTCAACCTCTCCCTGGAGGGTAGACACCATCTCTCTCTCATGGTCTCTCTCTCCCTCCAGAGCGGCCACTGTCTCTCTCTCCCTGTTGACCTCTGTCTGAAGGGAGGTGGCCCTCTCCCTCTCTGCCTCCACCTCTCCCTCCAGAGCAGTGAGGCGCAGGGTGTCCTTCTCTCTCTCTCCCTCCAGTGTAGAGAGGGCCTCTCTCTCCCTCTCAATCTGGCCCTGAAGGTCGGTGACAGTCTCTCTCTGGGCGTCTCTCTCTCCCTCGAGTGTGGACACAGCTTCTCTCTCTCTCTCCCTCTCGGCCTCCAGAGCAGCCACCCTCTCGGTAACCTGGTCTCTCTCGGCCTCTAGGGCTGAAACACGCACCTGGGGGTTAGGATATATATATATACGTGGGTGTCTACACTCTGGTTCCACTGCATATATATGACCCAAAGCATTATGCAGAGAGAAAGAATGTTAAACGTACAGTTGCGAGGTTTGCTGTCTCCAGAGCTGCCTCGAGGGAAGAGACAGCGTCCTGGGCGTCTCTGACCTAAGGGTTAGAATGCGTTCTAAGAATATATACAACACAGATAATATTTTAGACACAAGGAGAAACATTAATAGTAATCACCTGCTTCTCCAGCCTCTCAATCTGCTTGGCGCTCTCATCTCTCTGGGCATCAGAGGCACTGGCCTGGGGTGAGAAGAATAGTAGTAATGAATGATACGGAGAGATGATAAACACTCAATGTGTATGATATACTATGAGGATACCATAGCGGGACATACCTGTCCCTTGAGAGTTGCAATCTCAGAGGTGGCAGCAGAGCAGGACTCAACTGACTCCTACGGGTAAGAGAGAGAGAGAGAGAAAGCGCATATATACAAATATATGCAGATTATAGAGAGAGAGCCTGACTCAGACTTAGACAGAGAGTGGGAGAGAGGGGTAGGGAGAGAGAGAGAGAGAGAGAGGGAGAGATACTATACAAACCTGAAGCTTGGCCTCAAGGGCTGCCACACGCTCCCTTGCCTCCTCGCTCTCTCTCTCTCTCTCCTCCTGTGAGAGGGAGAGAGAGCTCTTGAGAGAGGTCAGCTCAGCAATGGCAGCCTCCCTCTCAGCCTGGGCAGCCTGATGGTAAAAACAGGAGTCAATACTATTACTATAATAGAAACTGGCTTACTACTCTCCTCTATATCAAAATAGTGAATATCACCTTGAGGTCTGTGGTGTGTGTATGTATACATTATGTATAGAAGCGGTGCGCTGCATATATGAGAATAATAGATCCAACACATACTATATATACAGTACATATTACCTTGAGGTCTGTGACGTGCTGGGCCTCAGTCTCCTTGGCAGTCTGGGCCTGGTGGTAAAGGGGGTAGAGAGAGAGACTAAGAGAGAGAGACATGAACAGAGAGAGGGGGGGGGGGGAGAGAGAGAGAGAGACGAGAGAAAGAC
>BDIP01001289.1:0-11110 GCA_003568945.1 Kipferlia bialata
TCTCTCTCTCTCTCTCTCTCTCTCTCTCTCTCTCTCTCTCTCTCTCTCTCTTACATCAGGGAGGTGCAGTTACAGAGGCTTGCAACCCCTACACTGCCTCTGATGAGGCCTGCTCTGACATCTGTGACAGTGGGGAGGCACCTGCTTATAGGTAGGCCTATATAGTATAATCTATATAGTATATTATTCGTATATGTATATATATTGCCACAGACGAGACCTGCTCTGATACGTGTGACAGTGGGGCGGCACCAGCCTATTGGTATATAGGCTATATACAATATATTCCGTATATTGTAATTATGGGTATATGATGCGTATATATATGAGGTCTGTGCAGACAACTGTACAGTGGGGAGGTACCTGCATACAGGCATGCTAGATCTACACATACATTTGTATATAAAGAGTGTGAATATAATACCGTGCATATTATGATACAAATACATACTCTTTTGTATAATACAAGTGTTGAAAAGGACTCTCTCACCTCTAGATACCCAGCTCAGACCGGTGCGTATGAATACCTCATGCGGGGCACATACTCTCCAGACCTCTCAGACGCTGAAGAATGGAGGTAAAATGCCTAATTATATGCTTCATGTGGGAATCGAACTCGCAACCTTGACAGTGCTAACAGAGCAGGGATATTGTTAAGGCAGAGGTCTATGGAGGCACACCAGTGGGAGTCTCGATATACTCCAACTTCTCTGGGACCAGTCCAGGTACCAATCCCTCTCTCTCTCTCTCTCTGACCAGAGATACTGTTATACAAGTGTCTCTCTGACCATGTTTTGGTTGTAGTACTATCCTCTCTCTCTCTCTCTCTGATTATCAGGAAGTGTACCTATCTATAAAGTGATAGACACCTCCTATTCCACTGACCATGCTGTATTTCTTCTTCTCTCTCTCTCTCTCTCTCTCATTTTCAGGGTCTACCCCCCTCTATAAGGTTGTGGATACGTCCTATTCCACTGACCATGCTGTTGTTGTGGTCGGGTGGGGGGAGGCATACTGTGCTGAGACGGGACAGACAGAGGTATATGTATGTACCTATGTATATATATTCAGAGAGGGGGAGGGAGAGAGATGGGGAGGTATACTGTGCTGAGACAGGACAGAATGATGTACATGTATTGATTGTGAGAGAGTAACACACAGCTCTCAGACATGCTAGAATAGAGCATATCCTATCAGGTGAACCTATATATATGTGTGTATGTGTGCATTTTTCCTATATCTCCGTCTTGTGCACTATTATCCTCCCCCTATCTGAGGTCCTCTTTCATAATTCTCCTGATTCTGCCTGCCCTTATCCCCAGATATACTGGGCTGCCAGTTATCACACCTTCTCTCTCCGCTTAGCCCGCTAATTCTCTATCTGGCCCATTAGCTCTCTACCTATATAACACCTCATTCCCAGATATACTGGGAGGTGACCAGCTTTCACAGCTTATATTATTCATTTTTCAGTATTATTTATATTATTCATTATTAATTCCCAGATATACTGGGAGGTTGCAAACTCCTGGGGCAACTGGGGTGACGATGGCGGATACTTCAAGATATTCGATGGGTATGTTGGAGTGTCTCCCTAAGCATATTTTCTTCTCCCTCTCTCTCTATATATATGTATACATGCGAATCTACCTTACCCTAGGAGTCTCAACTTCTTCTCTTCACCCTCCCTGCTCAGTCTCTCTCTCTCTGTCCTTACCCTAGGGGTCTAAACTCCTAGTGTTTCTCTCTCTCTCCCTCTCTCTCTTCTTACCCTAGGAGTCTCAACTTCCTCTCCTGGCCCTCCCTCCTCAGTGTGACATACCCAGTGCCAAGGGAGATTGAGGTATGTACACACACACACATATTTATATAGTATATGTAGTATGTTATACAATTATAGTATGTGTATTATTCCATCCTCAGTGACATACCCAGTGCCAAGGGACATTGAGGTTAGAATACTGAAATGGTGTATGGTGTATAAATGTATGGGTATCGTTATCGCAAAGCGCCATTGGTGTTCAATCACTCCAGGTTGAGTCCAGCGTGTTTGGACTACTCCTCTTTCTCTCTTTCCTCTAATACTCCATTGTGGACCTTCTCTGAAAACCTAGGTTGAGTCCTCCAATGTGTTTGGACCTGTCCTAACAAGTGGAGCCCTGCTTCTAGGTAGCCTCTCTCTTCCTCTTCCTCTCTCTCTCTCACTTATCACAAGACGTTACTGCCTCTACCGGCCACTCTGTCACCCTCACCAGTGTCTTTCTCTCTCTACATGTATAGAATTATTGAGCTCTAACAACAGACGTTACTGCCTCTGCTGGTCATTCTGTCACCCTGACTGGTGGCCCCTGGTCTGATGACAGCACACTGTCCTTTGGTGGAGAAGTAATATCATCGGTACGGTATATACGTATACACACACACATACACAAGTATATAGTCTAGTGTACCTATGTTATTGGTTTAATATATGATGAGAGCACCCTGTCCTTTGGGAGGGAGGTCATATCATCGGTACGTACATATTTGTACATCATTGCTAATATCAAGAGTACGAATTGTAAGTAGGTATGTGATCCTTTGGATGAGAGATCATGGCAGCGGTACGACGGTCGCTATTGAATTGTTCCAGCTAGAGTCTATCTAATTGCTCTCACACAGACACTCTCTCTCTCTCTTTACCCTCACCCCAGGTCACCCTGTCTCTATCTCCCTTCCTGCCTCTCTCACACACACACTCTCTCTTCCTACCTCTCACCCCAGGTCACCTCCCGCACCAAGGACACCATCACATTCGGAATCATCACTAGTAAGGTATGAGTATATATATATGATATGTATATATATATATATGGGTATTCATATGATATCTATGTCTGTATTGATGGAAGCAAGGACACCATCACATTCAGAATTATTACCAGCAAGGTTAGACTAGAATTGTATGTTTATGTGTATCATTTACATATATATGTACCTGCATGATGTTTGTGTAGGTATGGATCCAATGATCATCGCATTCAGGATCACCAGTAGAAAGGTTAGTAGGTTATGTGTATGTGAATCCACCCATAAAGCTGCCATATATACTCATTGTCAGGTCACCTCTATGCAGAGTAGCGTAGAGTCACAAAGCCAGAACTGTATAATACAATGATATCTATTAATTTATGTATATTGTATATATTCTCATATTATAGCTGTATATACTTTCTCACATCTAGGTCACCTCTATGCAGACCAGTGTGGAGGCACAGAGCCAGNCTTTCTCACATCTAGGTCACCTCTATGCAGACCAGTGTGGAGGCACAGAGCCAGAACTTGACACTATCGGTGGAGGGTACGTTGCATATGTCACCAGTGTGGAATCTCTCTCTCTCTTCGTGTCAAGGTGTGTTGGTGACCTATCGGTCTCTTCACTCCACAATTCATAATATTATGACAGTCTGCTTGGCTCCCTCTCTCTCACTGTAGGCTATGAGACTGATATCCTACTGGTCTCATCCGATGTACCTGTGGATGCATCGACAACTCTCTCCCCACTGGCTGTGGTGGCAGGTATGTTGTATATACATATACTGTATATATATTATGTATAATTGCCATGCTAATGCATATATATATATGTACCGGTAGACTCATCCACCACACTGTCCCCACTGGCTGTAGTGGCAGGTATGTATAGGATGTACTTGTGCGTATATACGTGTATATATATGTAGGTTTAGTTTCTATGCATATATATATACATATATATGTACCAGAAGATGCATTGACAACATTATCACCACTGGCTGTGGTAGCGGGTATGTAGTGTATATGACATATACATGTTTACAGTTAGCATGCCTTTGATATATAATGCCACACTGTAATAATATATATCTGGGTGTGTAAATATCCGGCTTATCGCAGGTGTCGCCACCACCTTCACTGTTGTCGCTCAGGATACCTATGGGAACACTGTCACCAGTGGGACAGTGGACTGTATAGCCAGTTGGGACTCAGGTACAGTGTATACATTTATATATATACTATATATGTATGGGATGCAGGTACAGTGTATACATATAGTATACTATGTACATATATTAATACATATAGCCTAGCACATTTTTAGTATATAGTTACACTGCCACCAGTGGCACAGTGGACTGTATAGCTAGTTGGAATGCAGGTACTTATGTAGTTCCTCCTTCACCTACAGTGCCGTAGCGTGTATATAGTCCATTCTGCATTGGTCTCTTTTATGTATCTCTAGTCATAGATAGTACCTGATTCCAGGCTTTTCCGACCCTGTCTCCTTCCCCTACAGTGCCACAGCTGGTGGGTTCTCTGGTGTCATGACACCAGATACCACGGCTGGGGGTGTTACTATGTACATAAGGTTTGCCAAAAGTGTTTATATATTGAGCACTATAGAGCAACTAACGTTTCAGGTTCTACGATGCAGGAACCACAGATACTGCTGCATCCTTCTCCCGTGCCATCATATACATATCATTATGCATATATGTATATATATATACAATGTATGTTATACATAGTTATGTAGATATCTATTCACTAACTTGTCAGATTCTACGACGCCGGAACCACCGATACCATAGCCACCATCTCCCGTGCCATCACCCTGGGGTCAGGCCTGCCAGATGACAGCAACACAACTCTGACACCTCTAGCTGCCACTACTGGTACGTACATACACCTACTATACTATATATGTGTGTATACTATATATACTATATATACTATATATGTGTGTATATATGTATATGTATACACATATACATATATGTATGCCTGCCAGATGACAGCAACACCACACTGACGCCTCTAGCTGCTACAACGGGTACGTTCAACTATATGTATGTATATACATTATATACATAGCAACACAACTCTGACCCCATTAGCTGCCACAACAGGTTCGTGCATATGCGTTCCTATTCTACTCTACAGTACTATACCATACTATATATTCAATGTAGTATATATATCATGATTCTCATTGTTGCTTACCCACCAGGAGTAGCCACCACCTTCACTGTAGTGGCCGCAGACGTGAATGGAAACACAGTCAGGTATTGGAGTACTAATGAGAACTCACCCTCCCACTCTATTACTCTCTCTCTCTTCACGAAGTGTACCCGTGTACTATCTATAACTATGTATGTATATGTGTATGCTCTTTATACTCACGACCAGCTCCGGTTCTGCTCAGTGCGTCCTGAGCCTGGACTCCTCACTCGCTTCCCCCACCGCCCTAAGCTACGCGGTTGGTGTTGGGTACTCCGGTACCTTCCTCGCTGGCTCCACCCCTGGTCCAGTGACTGTGTACATGGGCTTCAGTGACCTCAGCAGCAACCATCTAGTCACCTTGTCCCGTACAGTCTATGTCACAGACATCCCACCTGCCGGTGCCTCTCTCTCACCTACCTCTGCTGTAGCTGGGGAGTCCACGCTATTCTCCGTCACCGCCTTAGACAGCGAGAGTGCTCCTATCACCTCGAACCTTGCCTGCGAGATTAGTGCCTTCTCTGACTTCACTACCTACACCTCTCTCTCCCTCGCTAGCGGAGAGACAGCCTTTACGGGTAGCATGGACGCCCCCACCTCTGCGGGATCTGCAACTGTGTACATACGCTTCATCAGCACCTACTCCAACACTGTGGTGGGTACATTCTCCGATACCATCAGTGTATCTCCTGCTGCCCCAGACGCTACTAGCACCACTCTCTCTCCCATAGAGGCTGTGGCTGGAGAGAGTGTGACATGGACGGTGACAAGCACAGACACCTACGGCAACACGATCACTGGAGACTACTCCCTGGAGCTCAGCACGTTCAGCGCTTTCACTACATCGAGTACCATGTCCTATAGTGCTGGCACTGGGTTCTCTGGTAGTATGAGTGCACCTACAATGTCGGGGTCTCAGTTAGTCTATGGACGCTTCACTGCCAATGGGTCATTTGATGTCCTGACATCATTCCAGCAGGCAGTCACAGTGTCGCCAGGTACATTATCTCTCTCTCTCCCTATATAGGCCCACGTTTCTTTTACCACCACCTTGTTACCTCTGTCCAGTAGTGTGTGACAGTATCCATACATATGCACTACAGTATCTCCTCGTTTCTCTACATTGACTCAAGGCGATCCAGTTGCCTCTTCGACCACTCTATCCCCCCTTGTAGGAGTTGCTGGGACGTCCACACATTTCACTGTGACAAGTAGTGACACGCACGGTAACACGATCACTGCAGGTGTGGACTGCAGCCTCTCCCTCAGTCCCACCTTTGCCTCTGGTGTATCCTCTGTCTCCTACACCTCGGGTGTCGGATATGTAGGGGACCTTGCCCTTGGCAGCACTTATGGTGCCCAGACAGTCTATGGGCGCTTCACAGAGACAGGGACTAGTACCCTGGTAGCGTCCTTCTCTGATGTAGTGGCTGCTGTTGCTGATATCCCTGTCGTCAGCAGTACCACCCTGACACCTACCCTGGCTGTGGCAGGTGCATCTACGGAGTTCACCGTGACAAGTCGTGACAGTCACGGCAACGCGGTCAGTGACACCACTGTGACATGTGAGATTAGCAGTGACGCCGCCTTCACTAGTGTCGTTGCCCTGTCCTATACTACAGGGACAGGCTTTGTGGGGTCTCTTACCGTTAGGACTCTAGCCGGGTCTCAGAGTATCTATGGACGCTTCAAGGATCTCTCGACTGGCAACGTGCTAATCACATTCTCGGAGTCCGTTATAGTACAGCCTGCTGCCCCGGATCCGACTCGCACCACTCTCTCCCCCCTCTCTCTGGTGGCTGGTGTGTCTACTCTGTTCAGTGTGACAAGCAAGGATCAGTATGGCAACACTGTTAGCACCACTGTAGATTGCTCCCTTAGCGCTGATTCATCGTTTACCAGCTCCGGCGCTCTCTCTCTCTCTGGTACCACCTTCTCTGGTAGTGCTGATGCACCTACCACTGCTGGTACACAGACAATGTATGGTCGCTTTACAACACCTGCCACTAGCACTGTGGTAACATCCTTCTCTGTAGGTGTTACTGTCTCTGCCAGTGACCCTGTGGCTGCTAGTACTACTCTATCCCCCACAGAGATGGTGGCTGGGGAGGACACTCTCTTCACAGTGACAAGTACTGATGCCTATGGTAACACAATTGTGGGTGGAGTGGATTGTGAGATTACCACATACTCCTTCTCCAACCAGAGTGTATTGCCATATACACACTCTCTCCCTGGGTTCTCAGGGTCCATGGTTGCCAACACACTGGCTGGAAATCAGAAGGTGTGTATTCATAGCAGTAGTTGTATAATTTGTGCTGAAATGATACTCCCATCACTCTTTGTAAGCTATTATGACACTAACACTAGATATATGGGAAGTTCTATGAGTGTGGCACCACCACCATCATCACAGCCTTCGATATATCCGTCAAGGTCCTGCCTGCCGCCCCTGTCGCCTCTGGAGTCTCTCTCTCTCCCTCGGTAGTACCTGCTAGTGACTCTACTGAGTTCACTGTCACCGCCTCTGATCAGTATGGCAACATAGTATCCACTACTGCATCCTGTGGGGCTGGTCCCTCTTTCACGGAGCTAGAGACGTTCTCCTATGGTGCTGGTTTGGGTTATGTAGGCAGTGTCTCTGGCTACACGGTAGCTGGGGCTCAGTCTCTGGCAGTCAAGTTCAGTGATGCCGGTACGTCTCTCTCTTTCTCTCTGTGTGTGTCTATTCCCCTCTTCTTCATCCCTCTTCGCATCTACTCACCCTAGTCACTGAGGCACGTGTTAGAGCCATCCCTCCTCTCTCTCACTCTCTCTCTCTCTCTATTGACCCTCTATATATTCATTCGTATACTCACTCCAGTCACGGAGACCACCCTACTAGAGCTCTCCCTCCCCTTCACTGTCGTCCCCTCCACCCCCATAAAGTCCTCTATCAGCCTGGTACCCGATCAGATGTGCATATGTGCCGGCGCCACTCTAACAGTATCCGGCACTGACATGTATGGAAACAGCGCGCTATCTGAGAGTGCAGAGTGTACCCTCAGCACTGCATCAGACTTTTCCTCCACAGCGACGTCTGTCTCTCTCTCTCCTGTCTCTGGGGCAGGGTTCACGGGCATGTTCACACATGACACCGCTGGTGATCTGACTGTGTTTGGCCGGTTCACATCACCTGGGTCTAGTGAAGTGCTCTTGTCGTTCTCTCGCGAACTGAGTGTGTTAAGCAGCGTACCTTGTACCGAGAACAGTAGCCTCTCTCTACCCACGGGCTCAGTGGTAGCCGGAGAAGCATTTGAGGTGGGTGTACTTGTATGTAAGTTCTTGTTCAATTCTCATGTATCGTGAATATGTATGTTGTAGAGTATCTCACTGTAGGTGTCTGTCAGTACGTGTGATGAGTGTGGTAACACTCTCAATCCTCAGAGGTCCGATGCATTGGTATCACTGTACATCAATGACACACTCTCCAGCACGACCTACGATACAACTGCAATTGCGTACACTGTCAGTGCAACGCGGTATACTGCCGGTGACTACAGTGTGTCTGCAGTGTATGAGGAGGGTACTGAGGGCGAGGTGACCTTCCTGAGTGGGTACTCAATCTCTGTGGGGCCTGCTGCTGCCGATGCTGGTCTGAGTGTACTAGACACACCAGCAGAGCTAGAGGCCAAGACGGATGTCACACTGACAGTCAGTCTCAAGGTACGACACCTATATATAGATACTAAAGGATTGTCTGGTAATATGTTCATGTATGTATGTGTATATCCCCTTTTTCCTTTCTTTTACCGTGAATAGTATATAGATTAATCCCTTTTTACCATCTCACCCCAGGACGCCTATTCCAACACAATCTCTGAGTCAGTGGTGGTTGTGGGTCTTGAGGATGTTTACTATAGCCTCGTGTTTGATACCACGTCAGGGTTATACTCTACCACAGTGACCCTCCCATCTGCCGGGGTTCACTCAGTGTCAGTACTTGTGGATAATGTCCACCTGATGTCTGAGTCTATCACTGTAGAGGGTGGAGTGCCAATAGTCGGTATAGCCCTGGTGATAGCTGCTGGCGTGGTTGTGATAGGAGGCACAGGTGCTGCAGTGCACTTCCTCCGCAAGCCTTCCAAGGAGGTTCCTGATGTCAAGGTTAGCGAGGACACCCCACCTGGTGAATGTGGAGAGGGAGAGGGTGAGGGAGATATGGAAGAACCTGATGTTATAGAGGAGGGTGCGGTACATATACCCTGTGAAGAGGTTCCCCTAGACGTCGAGGCGGTAGATGTGGTGCTAGACTGTGCTCCTGTTGGAGGTAATGCAGTGTTGGTGGAGCCTATGCCTCTACCTGTACCAGAGGCGACTCAGCTATCGGCATCTGGTAATGCTATAGTGAGTACGGGAGACGGGAGTGGGAGTCTCTTTGCCCCATATATCCCGGGGGGTGCTAGATAGGATTGATGTAGCACATTGAATCGTCATCAAAGTCTTACTAGCGGATGTGTCATTGATGTATCCATATTATTAACAACTTGCTTTTCTAGTTCACCAATATATGAACGTGGTACAGATGTAATCTTTTTGCTTGCTGTTTGTCGTATTATCAGTCCAATAGTTCGAAATTGGAATTGTGTAGTCAAATTCAAGAGAACACTGATATATAGAGGTTCATATACCATTTGAAATTGTGAGACAGTCACTCTGCCAGCTTGAGTCAAAGCCGTCCTCTCCCTCCTTTATACAAGAATCTCCAATCAGATACTTAGTGTCTGATGTGAGTATCACATTATCCCTCCATCTGTATCTACTCCACTTCACACTCTGCGCATCATCTCTCCTCAGAGGGGACTTAGTCCTCCCCAATCTCTCTCTCCTCATCTCCCTGTATCTCACCGAGTAGGGCTGGTCCCTCACTGCATACCACCATGTGGGTGGGGGAGATCAAGCATGCAGAGCCATTTCCTAGCGAGTGAGATCCAAAGTACAAAGACCTGATACTCATACTGATACTGATACAAGTTGTATCATATAACCATGTGGGTAGGGGAGATGAGACAGACACTGCCATTACCTAACAGGTCACAGGAACAACTCCACACATCACAATGCAATATTTCACAAAGTCGACGAGGGCTGATTATCACTATGTGTAACACATAGTATGTGTTTCTATACCTAGGGAGTGGGGTAAGCTGTCACTGGCTGTCCACTCATGTGTCTGTGTGTTGTATACATGCACCTACAAGTTAGATGATGAGTGTTATAGAGATATTGACTCTAGTAGTGAAGCTAACACTTGTGCTATAGTGATACACTGTTAATATGGTCTGAGCCATAGACTCTAAGGAATCAGCCGTACCCTAACTACCAAATATCAATACACTTACCTTCTCCCTCTGTGGTCCACCACCTAATAGGTAGATCTCAGGGCCCACCGCCACAGACGCTGCTCCTCGGACCTACTCATGAGAGTAATTACAACAACACTACGTTATAGGACTTTGATTCAAATGAAAAGGGGTATACCTTAAACTGTAGACGTGTGACGTTCCGCCACCCTGTCTCTAGGGAGTAGGATATGTGGAGTCTGGAATTAGATCGTTGCCCTGTAACAACCAGACTCTCTATCCATAGTATAACATGTGTACCTTGGGTTCCCTCTGGCTAAGTCCCCCATGACAATGTCATGATGACATAGATCAACATATATATACAGAGTATGAATATATACTGTATACACTCTATACGTGTGATACACTCTCTGTTAGTTATATTCACATACTTTGGGTTCCCTCTGGCTAAGTCCCCTATGACATGGACAGTGTCACCAACGACAGCAGCAGAGGACCTGGTTGTATTAGTATTATGGTTAGTACACTCTTTACATACTTGTAATAACTACTGTACCCGACAAAATCCACTGAAGGTGCCACCCCCTGTGTCCATAAGTTATGGAGTACATAGAGGCTACATCATATAGTTACATTAGTTTAGTGTCAGTTAGAGTAATGTCCAATATATAGTCACCATGCAAATGCCACCGGTGGTGCCACCCCCTGTGTCCAAAAATAACTATATGTATCAATACAATTACATA
>BDIP01001292.1:0-11106 GCA_003568945.1 Kipferlia bialata
TGCATTTCTTTTCCCTCTTTCCCCCCCCCCCCCCCACCCACCTTCTTCCCTCCTCTCTATGTGATTCCTCCTTTCTACCTCTCTCTTTACCTCTATCCCTCGCTTTAGGTGTCTGTCCCTGACTCCTGGTCTCTCTCTCTCTCTCTCTCTCTCTCTTTCTCTCTCCATATCTGTGTCTGCCCCTGACTCCAGGTCCAGCTGGCCAAGTTCAGTCTGAGCATTTTCTCTCTCTCTCTCTCTGTATATACATTTCTCATGTGTATATATATTCCTTGTCTCTCTCTCTGACCGAAGGTCCAGCTGGCCAAGTTCAGTCTGAGCATACTCTCTCTCTCTCTCTCTCTCTGTATATACATTTCTTATGTATATTTGTATTCCTTGTCTGTCACTCTAATACTAGGTCCAGCTGGCCAAGTTCAGTCTGAGCATTCTCTCTCTCTGTATAAACATTTCTCATGTGTATATGTATTCCTTGTCTCTCTCTCTGACTGCAGGTCCAGCTGGCCAAGTTTAGTCTGAGTGTCGAGCTGCAGACCCCTGTCCTTATGGCCAAGGCACCCAAGGTATATACACAGTTATATATATATTATATTATATATATATATATAGTTTTTGCATACTAGTATGTATAGAGTCTATATGTAGTGGTGTATTAGTAAATACTATAAGGAGATGATGAGACACTGTCCTTATGGCAAAGGCACCAAAGGTATATGCATAGTGTATAGTATATATATTATATACATATATTATATATATAGTATATATGTAATGTGGTATTAGTATATGCTGGAATATATATTGGATAGACCATTGTCCTCATGGCCAAGGACTCTCTCTCTCTCTCTCTCTCTCTCCCTCTCTCTGTCTCTCTCATCCATAGATATCAGACTCCTATCTCCTTGACAACAAGAGGAATGACGTTGTCATATTCTCTCCCTCTATAGTCCATATATACTATATTTCTATCCTGATCACTCACCCATAGCTATCAGACTCCTTCCTCCTTGTCAACAAGAGGAATGACATTGTCCTGGCCACTGTGCCACAGGACCCATCCTACATGACAGAGGGTATGGTATATATATATATATATATATTATATATTAATATATATATATATATATATAGAGAGAGAGAGAGAGAGAGAGAGAATATATACATGTATATATTTGTGTGTATCCTGGCCACTGTGCCACAGGACCCATCATACATGACAGAGGGTATTGTATATATATATATATATATATATGTATATCTTTCCCTCTATATGTATATATATATATTCTGATGCCAGGGACCAAGGTCAGTGTTGTCCACTCTCTCTATATATGTATGTGTATATGTATATATTGTGTGTACTCTCTCTTTCCCTCTCTCTATATCTATATATATATATTCTGATGCCAGGCACCAAGGTCAGTGTTGTCCACTCTCTCAATATATATATGTGTATATATATATATATATATGTGTGTATATATATATATATATGTATATATATATACAATATTATTATATTATGATATGTGTCTAATGTTAGGCACCAAGGTCAGTGTTGTCCACTCCAGCAAGGCCAAGATATCAGCACTCTGTGCCAATGAGACACACGTCGTGATAGCTGTGAACAGGTATATATGCCATACATGTATATGTGTGTATGAGTTAATATGTATATTTATAAAGTGAATATATATATATAGTACTTTGTATATATGAGACACACGTCGTGATAGCTGTGAACAGGTATACAATTATCTGTGTACAAGGCTGACAAGACCCTATTTCTGCTAGAAATCAGTGCATATAAAATATATTGTATATATATGTTTTACCCTAATGTCCAGGAAGATCTCTGTGTACAACTCTCTCCCTCTCTCTATCTGCTAAGTGTTGATACATTTATATACGGTTGTCATGTTTAATGTCCAGGAAGATCTCTGTGTACAAGGCTGACAAGGCTCTCTCCCTCTTTCTGCTAATTATTATTCCATATATAATGTATAATATATATGGTATACCCTAATGTCCAGGAAGATCTCTGTGTACAAGGCTGACAAGAGCGGGGAGAGAGTGGCACTGACACTGGAGATGGAGCTGTCAGGTATTGTGTATCTACGTGTATATACTTACTTTGGTTTATACATACATATATACACACACTTTGCTTGAGTATATATGGCACTGACACTTGAGATGGATCTGTCAAGTGATGTATAACGACGTGTATATACATATATACACACACATATACACATGGATACATATGTATTCATCTTGTTGTATATGTTTTCAATGTACTATATAGTACTATATAGTAATATTAAATAATATAAATATATATTAATATATTATAATATGTATATACTGTACTTACCGTCAGGCGAGTACAATGTGACCTGCATGGCCATGGACGAGGACACCCTGTACTTCGGTATGTAATGTAATGTGTAATTATATATACTACTATATATACTATATATACTATATATACTATATGTATATGTATATGTATTTATGAGTATGTATGATCATGAGTATAATATGTATATGATACTATTAATATTAGTTTTATTCCTACCTGTATTATCTATATTTATATGTTCATATATATCACTATTCCATTCTTATGTTGTAAATAATATTCCTCTTATCCATCAGGAGATGAGTCTGGTTCCACCAGATACACCTCATCCTCTGCACAGGGCACAATGACAGAGCTTAAGGTATTAATACCTATATATGTATATGTATACAATAATTTTGTTGACGCTAAACTATACTCTTTGTTCATTTGAATATTTCAGTGTTCTGAGTAAGACAATGACTGACTCCTCATTCCAACGAGCTCAAGATATATATATATATGCATATTTACGGATTAAGTGAATGAATCCCCCTTGTTCCAATGACTCACTCCCAGGGCAATCCTTATACTAATACTATATGCTATATACTATACCTTATACTAACACATAGGGCAAGCACCGTGGCGCTGTTCTGAGCATCGGACTGGACCCCAGCCACGAGTTCATAGGTATATGTTCATTGTTAATAGTTCGACTATGTACATATACTGTATAATATAATATATATAATATACTATATACTATATACTACGTATACTTTAGATTAAGACAATCTCTCAAATCATTCCAAGTGACGTATGGCCGATGGCACCACATGGATGATATATATTATACTATACATATACATACCTGCAATGCTTTGGGTACAATATGACTAATTAAAGCAATACGCTGTGATCTCACCCTCCAATGACGTATGGGGCCGATGGCGCCGTGATCATATGTATATACCCAAATGTTTATTTATTGCTATGTTCCATGATACTACACATATGCAGTATTATATTGTAATTCTCATTCCAGTGACGTATGGGGCCGATGGTACTATGATCATCAGCAAGATGTGTATCACTTGCTTCACTATTGCATACTATATTCTATACAATGTATTCTATGTATAGCGAATATCTCACCCCCAGTGACGTATGGGGCCGATGGCACCATGATCATCAGCAAGATGGGACAGAGGGACAGCATCAACAAGACGTGCGTAATACAAGTATACCATACAGATTCTATTAATTTACTGTATATTTGTATTGTCTTCACTCCTTTGTCATCCTCTCAAAATAGGAAGATCACCGATGACCTTCCGTCATTGTATGTATAAGCTTACTGCTAAACTCATGTTACTAATGTCAGGAAGATTACTGATGACCTTCCCTCTGCCGATGACATCCATGAGCACGGGGGACAGGTCATGTGGACAGAGGTTCGTACACATGTAATTACAGAGATAAATGTGTAGTTTATATATGTATATATATAGTTGTTGTATGTGTATATGTTAGATATGACATCCATGAGCACGGGGGACAGGTCATGTGGACAGAGGTTGGTGTCTATATACAGCATACATATGTACTATACTAATACTAATACTAACTAGAGGATGGCTCAAGTACATACATATTTATATATACATATATATATATATATATATATATATATGTGTGTGTGTGTGTGTGTGTTTGTGTCTATATCTAACCCCATAGGAAGGCTCCTACCTCCTTGTCACCTCCTCAGACTGTGTCAAGTACTATGTCAATATATAATATTAATGTATGCATATGTATAAGTATAGATGTGTATCTTATCATAGGATGGTTCCTACCTCCTCGTCACCTCCTCGGATTGTGTCAAGTGCTATGCCAGGGACTCCTTCACCAAGGACCCGAGGGTGCTCACAATGCCACCTGCATTTAGGTACTTACAACAGTATATGATAATGCAGAGTAGTACATATTCATATGTTATATGAATACATATGTGTGTGTGCGTGTAAGATGCCACCTGCATTTAGGTATATATAGTGCACTATGGCATTCCTTATTCTATATTACTATTATGGTACCCTATATTCACCCTCAGGCCCACATGTCTCTCAGTGTGTCCCTCCAACACCCACATTGTGGCATTTGGCAATAACAACGCCAACACCGACAAGGGTACGGATATATATTCATGTGTACTTCTGTAGAGTAGATTGGTGTTCTCAGTATCTATACATTATCAACACTTGGCAGTAGCTATTGTTTCCTTACTCCCAGGCGCCCTGTTCCTGTGGAAGCTGGAGTCAAGGGCCACGGAGATGGAGGTATGCATATATATATATATTTATATAATATAGTGTATATATATGGACAGGTAGTAGTATACATTATTATAGTCGAGATGGAGGTATACAACATTATACATAACTACATGCTTCTGTCCATTAATGTATATTTATATTGGTTTTCATGCCATTATTACACATGCACATCTAGAGTCCAGGGCCACTGAAATGGAGGTATTCCTACTATATATTATATACATACATGTATATGTTTGTGTGTGCATGTTCCCTCTCTCTCTTTCCAGCCCTGCATCACCACGTGCACATTTGACCAATGTGTCTTGTTCACGAATTGTATAGTTTTCTATATAGTATACATGGCTTACCCCAGCGCTGCAACACCAGTCAGGTGCACCTTATGATTATTTACATACTACCATATACATATTCTGTTCCAATATGTATATCCATCATATTGTATATATATATATATATATATGTATGTATAATCCTTGTCTTACCCCAGCCCTGCTCCACCAGGTGCACACCAGGGTGGAGAGGGTCTTATTATTTCTATTATTATATTGTATTATATATATATATTCATTAACCCCAGCCTTGTAGTACTAGTCAGGTCCACACCAGGGTGGAGAGGGTCTGCCAGATGGGAGGGAAGGGACTGCTCACAGTCAACGCAAAGAGGTATATTCGTATCAGTATATATAAGTGTTATGACTATGATACTGATACTGGCTGCTCACAGTCAACGCAAAGAGGTATGCGCGACTCTCTCTCTCTCTCTCTATGTATATATATTTATTTATATATATCTCTCTACACCCTTATTCCAGGTTTGTTGTCTACTGGAAATATGGTGCAAGCACCATCACTCTGCCTCTCTCTCTTTCTCTCTTTCTCTCTCTCTCTCTCTATCTATATATGAATTGAAATATGTGTTAATATCTACACGCTTATTCCAGGCCTGTTGTGTACTGGAACTACGATTCTGGTCTCTCTCTCTTTCTCTCCCTTTCCTTCTACACCCTTATTCCAGGCCTGATGTCTACTGGAACTATGGTGCAAGCACCATCTATCTGCCTCTCTCTCTCTCTCACTCTCTCTCTATATATATATATATATTTATATATATACTTGTATCTACACCCTAATTCCAGGCCTGTTGTGTACTGGAACTATGGTGCCAATCACCATATCTCTCTCTCTCTCTCTCCACTTAGACCCTTACACTAGGCCTGTTGTGTACTGGAACTATGGTGCCAAGTACCATATGTCTCTCTCTCTCTCTTTCTCTATGTATATATATATATATATATATATATATCTACCCCCTTATTTCAGGCCTAGTAGCGCCATGACCTCTCTCTCTCTCCTTCTATATATATATATCCACTTTGACTCTTACACTAGGCCTGTTGTGTACTGGAACTATGGTGCCAAGTACAACGTGGATGGGCAGAGGAAGGGGGGGTTCTCCAGAGACAAGTACGAGTATATACGTATATGCATATCTTCAATAGTGTCAGACGTGTATTGTTTTTTCTATATATGTGTGGTCAGAGGAAGGGGGGGTTCTCAAGGGACAATTGAGTACAAGTATTGATGCATATACAAATTGGTAAGTATTCCCGTTGTATTCAGGTAGTTTCGATCACCTGTCTTTGAGACCTCTGAGCCCTATTCTCTCTCCATTATTATCATTGTGTCTTTCTCTCTCTTGTATATACACATACCTCTCTGATTCTGTATATGCTACTGAAGTTATATACTGTTATTATATCTGACCATCAGGTACATGGACTCTGAGGCCCGTGAGGTCCTCTCTTTCTCATATATATAGATGAACTCATATATACGGTTACTATATATTTTTTTTCTATCTGACCATCAGGTACCTGGACTCTGAGGCCCGTGTTAGTCTCTATTAGTGTGTATATATATTCACAATCACTATGTATTCTATATTGTATATATTTCACTCCAAGGTACATGGACTCTGAGGCCCGTGAGGATGCAGACAGCAGAAGCAAGACCAAGATCGAGGTGGACGAGGTTAGTTGACATATGTAGAATAATGATATTATTGACAATATATATATATATTATTATATATATATAATTGAATCTGTGAGGCAGCAGAACCAAGACCAAGGTGGAGGTAGACGAGGTTAGTTGACTTGATATATGCACTAATAGTAATAGTGTAGTTATAATCACCAACTTCACCGCTAATTCACCGTATGTATACATATATATATATATATGTATGAATGTATTTCCTCATTACCAGGTCCAGGATGATCTGTTCAACCCTTCCAGTGTACATACTATGAAGTGTTTCACGTCATAACTTACTATTAGGTCCAGGATGATCTGTTCAAGACTGGCATGGAGGTGGACCCAATGTCAGACGACGAGGTATGATTATTCAGTGTTATTTATTTCATATACATAGAAGGTATTTTTTTCCCAGTGTATATGTGTTCCACTATACATATGGATATATGGAGGTGGACCCAATGTCAGACGACGAGGTACGATTTCTATTAATTACTCCATTAGAACACATAAGAATGCAAACACAATATGTATATTGTTTACGACATGTATAAGGACGTCAAATGTGTGGTATATAATTGTCTCTAGAGCCACAGAGGGAAATATTACATATCCAGTACATACTCTCTCTCCATGTCTCTCTCTGTCTGATGAGGTTATATTTGTGCTAATGAGTACATTGTTTCCGTGCCACCACGGTAAACTTTTGCATTCTAACCCTCTTCGCTGTTTCTCAGTGTATATATAATTCTATTCATTATATTTCTAACCCCCCTAGGTCGATGAGGTCGAGGACGAGCCCAGGCGATTTGTAAACATACCATCACTTCAATTGAATTATAGAGTAGTTGCATCCATTATGTTTCTTATATCCTAGGTCGAGGAGGTTGAGGACGAGCCCAGCGAGGAGGGCATCATTCCAACAAGGAGGACAAAGAAGAAGTGAGTATCCGTAGTTACTGTATAGTAACCATAGAGTATTTTTTCTTTGTGTTTCAATAATGGAGGGCATCAGGACACTTACCATTAAATTAGTAAGTAATCTATTTTAATTGCCCCTCTTTCATTTACTCTTGCTCACCCCAGGTCCAAGGTCAGTATTATTCATGTAATTACTCCTCAGTATTAAATACTAATACTTATAGAATATTCTTGAATATGTATGTTTAGTGCTGACCCCAGGTCCAAGGCCAAGTCCAGGGATGCAGAGAGAGGGGTGTACCAGGACGAGGTATATATGAAGAATATAGTATAGTATAGTATAATTATATATATATTATTCCATTTGTATACACAATAATCTATATATAGAGAGAGGGGTGTACCAGGACGAGGTGTGTAATATTATAGATAAAATATACCTTCATACATATTTGCTGTTTTAGGCATTATTAGAGTGGGGATGTACCGAAAGTGGTATTGGGAATTCATATATGTACTCTATATATATATATGCTTATTTACCCCCAGGTCCAGGAGACCCTTGTCTTCCAGCCATCCAGCACACCCATCATGGACAGAACAAGGTATGGGTCTACTTTAGTGTATTTTTACTTTTACATATGTACACACTTGTATTTCTGAGTATTCATTTCAATCATAGGAGTCGTATTGAATATGTGATCTGTATGGAATATTGCCTCACCCCCAGGATCCTTGCCTGGAACCACATGTATACATAGATGCATACATTTAAGTATTTATACATGAATATAGAATAGTGATAATGAATACACATATATACATATGTTTACATGTATACATTTGATATATGTTCTTGTCTCACCCCCAGGATCCTTGCCTGGAACCACATGGGTCTCATCAAGGCAACATACTCTGCAACAAAGGTAATGTATGAGTGTATTTATATATCTGTATATATATATATATATATATATGTGTGTGTGTGTATACATGGGTCTCATCAAGGCAACATACTCTGCCACAAAGGTACATATATATATACGTATACAAGTATATATCTACACTAGTCCACATAATGTATTCGCATTTACGTATATATATCTTTTCTTTTGTATATGTACATCCTTGACTCCCAGGCCCTCATTGAGGTCAGCTGGAACAACGACAACGAGCCAATCAGGACTACGGTACGTATATATTATTCCCACGCCCTACCTCATATACAGAGATATTCTACCTCTTCTCCGTTGCTGCTCTCTCTCTCTCTCTCTCTCTCACTCTCTCTCCTTCTTTCTACACCCCTTACACTAGGATATCTACCTCTCCTCCCTCGCTGCCCTCACTGGCTCTGGTCTTGTCCTGGGGTGTGAGCATAGACTGGATGCACAGGGAAAGACACTGCCCTCTAGAGTCAGGTAGTATATACTAATATATACTTTATATTATATGTATATATTGACAATGTTTTCTTGTAGTTAATCGATTGCATATATATGCACAGGGAAAGACACTGCCCTCCAGAGCCAGGTAGTCTATACTATTATATACTATATATTATTTGTAAATATAGACTATGTTTTCTTCTGTAGTTGGTTTGTTGTGGAAAGACAGTGCCTTTCAGAGTCAGGTTGGAATAGTATCATGTATTTCTTTGAGTGTATTTCTGAGTATTCTTGTATTACATCTAACACATATGTTCCAGCACTTGTCTGACTCTACCCAGAAATAATACTATTAATATTGACAGAGTAATCTACCTTAATCTGTCCATGAGTAGCATATACAACTGTATATGAATATATACTAATTGTTCTATAATTTCTATATAACTATTCTCATTTGCAGGTTCCAGCACCTGTCCGACTCTGCCCAGAACTGTACTATACTGATTAATTTGTTGTTTACTATCTTTGAGTGTATATCTATTCAATCGTTCAATACATCTAATGTATAGGTTCCAGCACCTGTCTGACTCTGCCCAGAACTGGGACTTCACCCTGTCATCCAAGGGCACACACCCAGCGGACATTGTAGGTATATTGGGACTTCACCCTGTCATCCAAGGGCACACACCCAGCGGACATTGTAGGTATATTACACTGTATATATGTGTATACAGTGCATGTATTGTATAAGTATATATATATGGGACTTCACCCTGTCATCCAAGGGCACGCACCCTGCAGACATTGTAGGTATATACAGTGTACATATATATATATATATAGTGTATGTATTGTATTAGTATATATATATATATATATATATGGGACTTCACCCTGTCATCCAAGGGCACACACCCTGCAGACATTGTAGGTATATACAGTATATATGCACTGTATATACACTGTATATACACTGTATACAGTGCATGAATTGTATCAGTGTTATGTATTGATTGTATATTTATGAAGTGTATGTGTTACTTCACCATATCCTCCGATGGGTACACACCCAGTGGACATTGTGGGTATAATGGTATTCAGGATAGTATGTGCCTATCAGGTATTTACATTAACCCCCATGCATTGCAGGGTCTGACTCCTGGCTAGCTGCAATCAGTATATACATATAAACTAATATATATACTCATACTATTCCTTGTAAATGTATATATATATATATGTGTGTGTATATATATATATATATATATATATATATCTATATATATATCTAACCCATAGGCATAGCCGGGTCTGACTCCTGGCTGGCAACGACCAATATATACATATACATATACTCCTATTAGTATAATCATATCATCATCTTACCCATAGGCATTGCCGGGTCTGACTCCTGGCTAGCAGTGGCAGACAGCAGAGGCAACATCCACACAATGACAGTGTCAGGACTAGAGATTGGACTCATATCGGTACGGTAACTATATAGACTCATTCATTATTCATATTTGACGGACTTGAGATTGGCCTACTTTCGGTGGGTTATCTATTGACATATATAGTATATGTATATATGTATACATCCACACAATGACAGTGTCAGGACTCGAGATTGAGCTCATATCGGTCTCTCTGGGCCACTTCTGCAATATATAGTTTATATATAGTATTCTATAGTTCTGAGCATCCACACAATGACAGACTTCAATGTATATTGGTCTCATTATCTCGTTAACTCTAGGTCAGTGGCATTGTTGCCTAGTCACTCTCTATGTGTCTATGTATTATCTCTAATCTCTAAATCTCTAATATGTTCAGGTCAGTGGCATTGTTGCCATCTGTGCCAGGGGTCCCCTTCTGTTATTAGTATATAGGCCTATATATATTAATTAGAAGAGAACTTCTATTCATTATATATTGGTCTCATTATCTCGTTAACTCTAGGTCAGTGGCATTGTTGCCATCTGTGCCAGGGGTCCACTTCTGTTTGTGGCACACACACATGCTGGCAGCCTCATGTTCAAGGTTAGTATATACACACACATATATATGTATATAT
>BDIP01001296.1:0-11088 GCA_003568945.1 Kipferlia bialata
TTCCATTCCAATTCCCCCCCCTCTCCCCCCCTACCCCCCCCCCCCCACCCCCTTCTCATTTTGAGGGTGCAGCCATCAGCACTGTTGTGGCGCAGACCACACCAGCAGTCCTCATCATATTCTTCCTGCTGTCACCAGATAGGTGTGTGACTATACATTTTATGCGGCTCGTGACTATGCGCATATTATGAGATACAGAGAGGATGATCGTAACCCGTGTATATATCTATGTCCCGTGTATCTATCTATGTCTTTCTCACCCCCAGACCCGTGAGACTAGTGTTCAGGAGTAAAGGAATGTAATTATTCATGTGTATATGATATGTATGAGTATATCTATATTATTACATCTAACATCTAGGCCCGTCAGACTAGTCTTCAGGAGCAAGGTTGACTTTAGGTGCATGGGACGGTTCCTGGCGCTAGGTACATTGTATTTGTGTACTATAATAGGTATTTATAGATATATGTCGAGTAGTATGTATATAGTATTATACTCTAGCAGTCTATTTAGGTGCATGGGACGGTTCCTGGCCCTAGGTACGCTGGAGAGATATCTATCTTATGTATATTTCTAACAAAGTATATGTCCGCGAGAAACGTGTTTCAACCTACGCCGTTGGCAATTATACACCTGTTGCAAATGGTTTCTTGCATTTATGACTGTCCATACACGTCTCACCCCAGGCTTCCCCCAGATGGGTCAACAGTCCTCCCAGGCCATACCCATCGTGGTTGGTATGTATAGATAATTATATATAGATATATATCCATACATTCGCGCATGCCTTCACACACATATCCCAGGCCATACCCATCGTGGTTGGTACGTATAGATGGTTATATATATATATATATATACATACATTCACGCCTGCCTTCACACACATATGTCCCAGGCCATCCAGATTGTGGTTGGTATGTTGAGTGATATATATGGTTGTATATATATATTGATACATGTAGCTGGTATGTGACATGTATATGTTAGCAACTACATATGCTACTAGGCCTAGTATTTTTTCAGATATGCCATCTATTCAATCTCACCCAGGTAACACCCTGATCAAGTACTATGCCGATGAGGCAGATGTCTATATGTGTGTATATAGTGTATATCGTATAGTATATACTAAATTCCCACCCCAGGTAACACCTTGATCAAGTACTATGCCGATGATGCTGATGTCTATATATGTGTATATAGTATATATCATATAGTATATACAACATACCCACCCCAGGCAACACCTTGATCAAGTACTATGCCGATGAGGCTGATGTCGACAGATACATTGTGGTCTTCAGCGGGGTGCTCCAGCGGTACGCAATTACTCAGTCTCTCTACCTCTCTTCTTCTATTCTTCTATATCTCTTCTATAAATCACCTCAACATGTCTCAGTGTCAATTTACCTCACCCTAGCTAACTAGCTCTCCTCATCGCATACTATTCGGTCTCAGTGTATATACATTTATTACTTTTGCACATATACACCACAATAGTATTATCACTAACCCCCCAGCTACCTCGCCCTGCTCATCCTCCCTATTATTGGTCTTACATTATATATATAGTATATGTAGTATTGCTATATATATATAATACTATATACCTCACCCCCAGCCATCTTGCTCTCCTCATCCTGCCCATCATCAACATATATGTTGATTCATATATATATATATATTCTATTATTCACATATATAAGTGCAACTAACTAACCCTAGCTACCTCGCCCTCCTCATCCTCCCTATTATTGGTCTCAGTGCCGGGTACCTACCCGTATCCTCATACAACCTGGGGGCTAAGAAGTACCACAGGTTCCTAGAGGTATGCTATATTGACTAACAGTACATGATCTAGTGTGTATATGTTGAGTATATACAATGGTCACTCTATCTCGCTGTCAAGAAGTACCACATTCCTAGTGGTAGTAGGCTTTCCTTTTGATCAGTATGTCATTCTCTCCAGCTACTTCTCTTAATTTGTATTGCATTGACATCTATCTCTACACATACAGTATTACTCTGATTCCCCTACCCCTCAGAGCATTCACTGGGGACTGGTATTCGCCCTCCTACAAGTACTTATCCCTATATATATTGTCTTGGCTATCATCCAGCTCTGCACATGGCATTCTGATACATATTATTCTATTCTGATACACATCTCCATCTCTGCACATAGCATTCTGATACCCAGAGCATTGGGTGGGGCCTCTTCTTCGCCTTACTTATGGCTGGTGTGGGGTGGCTGGGCACATACCTAGTGCCTGACATGATTGTGTCCATACTGGGTGGGAACGACGAGGAGCTGCAGGACTTAGGGGTCTATGTGCTCAGGTGGGTGGTGGATTGATATATGATGTGCTATCATATTTATAGGAAAAGGGTATTACCCCATGATCTCTGTGTTTATGTTCTCAGGTTGGTTGTGTGTGTGTCATATGTATTTACTGGTGGAATAGAATACTCAAGGATACATTTATAACTCTGATGACCCGTGATCTGTTACTGCAATACATACTCCATTTTGGTACCTGTTCCCACCCACATATGCTGACCCCCAGGCACTGGTGCTACATGTTCTTCTGCGTGTCCTTCCCATACATAGTGGCCACTACATTCCAGGTACCAGGGAAGAGGATTGCACTATAATCCTTTATATATATATATTGTGGCCACTGCATTCCAGGTACCAGGGAGATTGTAAACACATATAGTATATATAGTAAAGTAGTCCATAGTAATTTGGGCTATATTCCTATTGAATACATATCATGGCAAAACGCATTCCATACTCACTCCCCCATCCGGTATACATACCCATTCATATATTCTTTGTCTCTCTGTGTATACTATCTCTCACCCAGGCCCAGCACTCCCCCATCCTACAAATATGTGTATTGATGCCTGTATTCATATAGCAGATATATATGTTTATGTATATATACTATATGTCCCCATGTATCTTCTCACCCAGGCCCAGCACTCTCCCATCCTGGCAGCCGGGTGTTCCTTTGCCAGACAGGCTCTGTTCCTAGTCCCCCTGATGGTCATCATACCATTCTTCACAAGGTGGGTATATATGGATACACTTGTGTCTATATATATAGTATAATAACCAACTCCCAGGGATGTCAAGTCTCTCTTCATAGCGGGTGCCGTCTCAGACGCCTCCTCAGCCGTGGTATCATCCATCCTCTTGTACCTGTTCATCATCATCCCATTGGTGCCAAAGCTCGAACAGGTATATTCGTGTATTACTACCTACCTTATGTTAGGATTACTATTCATCATCATCTATTCCATTGGTGCCAAAGCTGGAGTAGGTACAGACTGGTATACTACTGCGTTTCACACACTACTTATGGTATGAGTATTAGTACTCCCTTACCCCTTAGGAGAGAGAGGCTGAGAGGCAGCGTTGCCTTGAGGAGGGCATTGAGGGCCAGAGCGTACTGTACAAGATGAACCCATGGGCTAGGTGTGTATAGAGTCAATACAGTGATACTACGAGTGAATGACATCTCTCCCTGTATCATTACCCCCCTCTCTCACCCCCTAGGGACAATGGCATGGGTGCCTCCAACCTGACCTTGGGCCTATCCACCTTCCTGTCCCTCTTCTACATCAGAAGGAAGACAAAGAAGAGGGGGGAGGGCGAGGGAGAGGAGGGGAGCGTGGGTAGCTCCAGTGAGGGTGACTCGGATATGGGGGCTGACGCATTCCAGGTGTATTGATGTATATATTATATACTATATACAGGGATGTAGATACCGGTACATAATATATGTATATGGGCAGACGCATTTAAGGTGTGTGTTGTGTGGACACCAATCATTGCCATATTCCTTGTCAGTGATGTCAGGTGAGTAACTGTTTGAATCGTATATATTGGGTGTCTTATGCCTCTTCTGACCCCTAGGTCCTGGCCTCCGCTGGAACTATATATGAATATATGTATATCTATATATATTAACATGTGTACTTGTCCCTAGTATGTGGACACCTATCCCATTTCATGCTGTAACTTATGTAATCTGAGTGACCATTCTAACCCCTAGGTCCTGGCCTCCCCTGGTGTTGCCATGGAGACACAGATAGACACAACAGACACGATGGATATCATTGACACGATGGATATCATTGAGACAGAGTGTGTGGCAGAGAGAGAGAGAGAGAGAGAGCCCTCTCTGAGTGAGAGTGCATCCCATAGGGCGGATGCCTAGTTAGTATAGAGTCTTAGATCTAATCAGATAGTAGAGCGTTGCTGAGCAACTGTCGCAGTGTATTGATCCTATCCACTGCACTAGCCAAGTTGTAGCACCTCGAGTGTGTGTATTCTATTGTTAATAGACCAGTGTGTTACTTGAGTTGGTGGTATGCTTCAACATACATAGGGCTTCTCAGCACTCCTTTGCTACTGCAAAGCCCTCCCTATCTAATACATAGTAAATATACAGAGTATATATAATACATATTTTAATACATCTATGGTATACACAGTAGTACTCCTTCGCTGTGTCGGTAGTACCGCAGGGGGTGATGACACACTGCTCCTCTCGACATCTACTGTCTCCCACTCCCTATCCCACCTGGGGTTCTGGTCCAACGGTCGGACTCCGATCATTCCCTCTCCTCTACACTTTCCTTCACTGCCAGAGCTGGTGTACGCCTCTGTCTAATTCTATATCTTCTATGTCTTCTTAATCTTACTACATAAGACTCTGGCCTCTCTATCGAATCGATAGTATATAGTATCGATAGTCGGTACCACTAACTGATACTGATACTGATACACTAGTTCCTAGACTAGGACCTATATACGACCCTGTCTAATTCGGATCGACTTGACCCACAAAGAATCATTATGACATAGAGTCTTCAATAATGACTATTTTTAGTGATTCATAGTATACTTCCATGCAGCCACCGTCTCTGCACCCCATTGGAGAGAGACCTTCGGAAGAGGTCACCTCTTTGAGGTCTCTGGAGACTGCGGGGTTGAGGGGTATATGTATGTGACACAAATTCTGTGCGAGGGGTACATGTGTTGTCTCGAAGGAGTCCTTTAAGGACACCACGCTGGGAACAGAGATCGAGAGCGAGACAGAGAGGCAACAGGACCCCGGGAGAGTCAGGCCCTGACTCAGAGGGCGATGGATGGAGACTCAGAGAGAGCTTGTGGCAGACACCTCTGGTGAGACGGAGTGGTAATGGGTGGGGCTTGGTTCAAGCCTAGGCAGTGTACTATTATAGTAACTATATTAGTATATAGTAACTATATTAGTATAGAGAGAGACCACATACATATACGTAGGTAGGGGGAACATATATATTACATTATCTATTTATCTCTTCTGGCGTTCAAGGGCAAGGTAGATCTAGTATCCTGTTGGAGGCCTCCTGACCGTCTCTAGGCATGAGTCCAGTGTATCCTGGCAGACATCCAGACCCTCTACGGCGCTCTCTAGGCTAGACACAAGAGCGCACATGGTCTCATTGCACCCTTTTAAGTCGTCCACGGTCTCCTCCATCTCTGTGCACACAGCCTCCAACAGCCGGGTGTTCTCTTCTATCCCTACCTGGGATAAAGGTAATGGTAAAAGAGTGCTGGTAGCTTGGATATATGAGGTTGGAGATTAGGGTACTGAGAGAGAGGGGGGAGGGGGAAAGTCTGTCCTCAATGGTAGCGCTGGGAATTGTGGTGTAGAGGGGTTAAGAGAGACATATATGATACCTCATGGCTCGATATTCTGTCACACAAAAGAGAAAACAACACCATTACGCCCTGTCTCTGTTGCACAGAGTCTGTGCCCTGTCCATGCTGAGTCTCTCTCTCTCTCTCTCTCTATATATATATATATATATATACTATATATCCATACCCTGTCTCATCTGCTAGTCTCTTCTGGGCCCTGTCCATGCTGAGTCTCTCCCTCTCTCTCTCTCCATATATATATACATATCCACACAACCCCTACGTACATGGAGACCGACACTCAGACACATATATACACATACAAAAATATATACATAGACCCACCCTCAGATCATCCCACATAGCCTCTGCCTCTGCCTCTGCCTCGTCGTATCGCTGTGTAGCGAGGTAGAACTCATCCATTTATCTATATCCTGAATCAGGCAGAGAGGTGGCATATATCACCCAACCCTATAAGTCACTCAGTCTGAGACTCAGACTCTGAGTGACTACTAAGATAGTGTATATATATATCTAGCTCTGCCACAAACTTCAGTCACTGTCAATGCTCCTAATATCATAGTACTATACTACACCAACAGCTCCAATTGGTATATCCCGCTGTTCCGTACCTGGTTTTGCTTCTTGTGGTGTACCTTCGGTGAATGAGCATATCATGATGACCAAGCTTGTTCCCTATACCCTTTCTGGTACAAAAAGTAGTATCGGATATCCGATGTATCGGAATGATCCAGTCAGATGTTGACCAGCGTCGTCGTACTGGTCCAGGGAGTTGGTGGCCCTCCTTGCAGCAGAGAGGGTCCAGCGGCGGAACAGGCCGTGTCCTTGGCCACCTTCTGCGGCCAGGCAAGCCGTTTCTTTATATATTGATACAATATATGATATATCCTGTCCCGGAGGAGGGAGGGAGAAAGAGGCACTTTGTCGACCGTGAAACGATATAGTGTCTATTGCAAGTACTCTGATGTTGCGACTCCAATGGAATGTATCCAATGGAATCTGAGGACAAAACAAGTCCTCTCTACCTCTCTCTCTCTCTCCATACACTCTCTCCAAATACCCTTCACTCCTCTCATAACAGCCATACTGACTCTCACTGTCTCACCACCAACCTCCATCCACACTCGTACACAGGTACATAGCGTGTATCCACTGTATACCCCCTACACCAGCATCTTCATCTCGCTGATGACATCTGACACGAGGTCAGCTGTCTCACGGGAGAGAGAGGCAAGGCCGGACTGGGGGTGAGGACACAGAGAGAAATATAGCATACATGTATTTATATATATGTATTACACACTGCCTACCTCTGTGCCTAGTCTGTGTCCCTCTGAGGCATCAGCCTTGTACACAACGGCACACCTGGGGTGAACGAGAGAGAGAGAGACAGAGAGGGGGGAAAGTACATACCAACTTCCATGTACATAAATGTGTATATACTAATGAACACTACCCACCTCGTCCTTGGCTGCAGGGGGTGTCCCACTGGGTCTGCTGAGTAGTCAACCCCAGATGCTGACACCACCCTGATGGGTCTGGCAGAGGTATGGGCACCCTTGGCGATGTATCGCTCCTGGGGGGTGAGGGGTGGGATATATATATATATTTGCATGTACATTCCATACTAATATGGGAGAAGATAGTAGATAAATGGTTGGACAATATGAATGTATGCATATACTGAATACATACTTGTCTCCCTACCTGCATCAGCGTGGCCTGGTTTGTGTTGCCTGCGTCTGTCACCACTATGCCCTGTACAGTGGGTACAGGCCTGCCATTGACACGCACGCTGGTGCTGGGGGGTGAGACACATGTACAGGGGAGTATTATGGTATCAGTAAATGAATATATACCTGTCAGTCTCTGGCACTGTGAGGGCAGGGCTAGAGTATAAATGTATATATACACATATGATATACACATACACATTTAAATGTATATACCCACCTGTCTGTCTCTGGCACTGTGAGAGCAGGGCTAGGGGGCAGGGGCAGTGCCACACGGTAGGAGGGACCCTGGGAGGGGTAGTCCTTGGGCCTGGGGTCAGAGAGGGCATATGTAGAATATATGTATCTGTTATACAGTATAGTATACATATAAACCCTACCTGAGCACTGGGTATGCACAGCAAGGTGGCATCTCCCCCAGCCTAGCAGCATACTCATCCATGGGGGACACACCCTCTCCCTCTCCCTCTGCATCTGGTGTGCATGGGGCAGTGCCATCGGGCTGGATGTGCAGAGAGACCTGGGGGTTAATATTAATTATATATATACACACATACATATACTTGATAGATAGATGCTATCATCTGGCTGGATGTGCAGAGAGACCTTGAGTAAAAAATATTATTCATATACATATATACATAATGTATATACATATACTTGAGGGTTATATGGATCATCGGGCTGGATGTGCAGAGAGACCTGGGGGTTACAATAATTATACATATACTATATAGTATATATTCATATATAATGTACTTGAGAGTTATATGCATCATCTGGCTGGATGTGGAGAGAGACCTGGGGGTTAATTATATATGTATACTATATAGGTTAATTATATATATATACTATATAGTATATATATATATATGCAGTATACATATACTTGATAGATAGAAGCATCATCGGGCTTGATGTGCAGGGAGACCTGGGGGTTACTACTATTATACATATACCATATACCATATACTATATATATAGGTATCCATACATATACTTGATAGGTAGACATGCCATCTGGCTATATGTGCAGAGGGACCTGGGAGGGGAGCATATACAAATATTGTAACATACGTACACTCACATATAGATACTAATAATAATACATATACACGTCATATGCACCCACCTTAGCATCGTAGAGCAGTCCACACATGTCTGCCAGGTGGAGTATGGTGACCACAGATACAGAGGATGCCTCGACCTCAGTGGCAGAGGGGTGGGGGGAGAGGGTCGGGATGTCCTGGGGTGAGACTGCATAGCTAGAGCTAGAGTTGAAGGGGAGATATAGAGGGGATACAAAGTATATATATACTTATGTATATATACATACATATATATATACAATATACTCATATAGAGAGGACGAAGGGGGGAGGGGGGGGGGGAGAAGGAGGAACTTATATGTATATACACAAATATCCCTATACCTTGTACCCCTGTATGTCCCTAGGGCATGTCACCTCCATACATATATATATCCATATATATATAAACACATATATATACTATACACATATAGACACACAGAACATACCTTGTATCCCTGTATGTCCCTAGGGCATGTCACCTCCATACATACATATATCCATATACATATATACTCATATATCTATACTATACATATATACCCACTATCCCCCATACCTTGTACCCCTGTATGTCCCTGGGGCATGTCACCTCCTTCCTCAGAGTCACGGTCTGCACTAGGCCAACGGCATCAGAGGCTGCGGTGAGGGACTATAGAGAACTATACATATATAGTGTATATATATATATAGTGTACAATGTACCCAACAGGGCCAACGGCATCATAGCCTGGGGTGAGGGACTATGCATAACCATACATAATGAAACACTGATTAACCAGAAGAATGAATGCATAACAATATAATCTTGGAAATCTATACATAGTGTATCCCACCTGTCTTCCCCCCCCTGAGTGCTGCCGTGTCACACTGTACCTGGGCCTGCCACACATGCCTGGAGGGTGATGGTACAGTGTATGGATATACGTATACACCATAGATATACACATTCTAATAAGACTTGGTCTGGTGGTCTGAGTCAATATACATATCCATATATATATATACTACATATACACTCCATACCTAGTCTGTGTCTCCTGGTATCTGCCTGACAATATATAGATATCTATCTATCTATACATACACATACCTGGTCTGTGTCTCCTGGTATCTGTCTGACAGCAGAGTGTCACAGTGCTGGGGGGTCACACCGGACATGAACCTGGGGGGTCAGTCATATATACCACTTGGTATACTATATATACTATACATACTATATACACTTTATATACACTGTATATATCAGTGCTGAGGGGNTACTATACATACTATATACACTTTATATACACTGTATATATCAGTGCTGAGGGGTGACACCGGACATGAACCTAAGATTAGTCATGTATATACACCATTTAAGCACCATATATATATATATATTCATGGCCTATATATACAATATCTACATATACAATGGGGGTGACACCGGACATGAACCTGGGGGGTCAGGGATGTATACTGATATACATAATACTTACTATATTTACTATGAATACTGTATATATATTACTGATTTATTATACAGGTGAGGGTAGTCCTTATCTATATCCATTTGCCCTCATATACAACTATATAATAATCCAATAACTATGTACTAATATGCTATACCTGTGAGATTAGGCCTTCTCTAGATCAGTGATGTATACCACTTACTATATATACTATATACCCTACACACTATCTATACCTGTGTGAGTAGTCCTTCTTCTCCAGCCCTGATGCAAGGTCACCCAGGGACAGGGAGTCAACCTCAAGGGCCTGGGGGGTGAGATATCATACATCACACACACACACACACACATATGTATTTGTATTAATAACATTATACATATATATATATGTATATACACATATATATATGTATATATCAACCTCAAGGGCCTGGGGGGTGAGGGGTGAGGAGGGGACGATGTATATATATTATGTCATACTTCTACACATCTAGGGCCATACCTCTATGCCCTTCCTCCTCATGGGTGGGTACATGCACCTACAATATATATATTCATATATAGACATACATACCTCTATGCCCTTCCTCCTCATGGGTGGGTACATGCACCTACAATACATATATATATATTTATACACACACACCCATACCTCTATCCCCTTCCTCCTCATTGGCGGGTACAGGCTCCTGCCCAGCTCCACTGTCACTCTGACCCTGCCTAGGAGGGAGAGGTCGGACGAGGAGGCGTCGGAACACGAGATGAACCTAGAGTAAGAGGTAATAGAATTAGTAAGACAACGTATATCAGAGGAGGAGATATCGGTTCAGGAAATACACCTAGAGTAAGAATGTGCATATCCAGAGAGACGGAGAGTGATATGTATCAATCCATATACATACAAATACACATATCCATGCATACCTCTGCACCACTGCTGTGAGGCTCTTGTGCAGCAGAGAGTGCCACAGCGAGTGGCTACCCACATGGCTAGACATGGACAGAACGGCAAAGCGACGGTCGATGTGCTGAGGTTAGAAGGGGAGGGGGGGGGGGGGGGGGGAAAAAACACATGTAGTAAAAA